>JAUMHM010087380.1:0-10387 GCA_032362435.1 Melikaiella ostensackeni | reverse complement strand
TGTAGTGTATTCTGATAAGATTTTATCACCCTGACTAAAAGCGATTATAAGAATACCCTTATTTTTCCAAGCACAAGTGGATATAGCTCCTTAAGAGGAGGCAAAAAAAATTATCTTGATGATTTACGATTGATCCTATAAAGAAATGCTTGACGAAAATTTTATTTGACTTTTTAAAAGCACAAATTCTACATTTTTGACTTTTCCTCTTATCTCTCATCGTTTGGCTCAAAAATTTAAATTAAAATATTGCAATATCATTTTCTATACATAAAAAACAAATTATACTTCCGACCGGAAAATGTTTAACGGAAAGCTTATAGGTCTTCGTAAAAGCGACAATTTTGATATCTAAACTTTTTTTCGTATCTCGCGTTATTTGGCTCACGATTTTTTAAGGAAATCCAAAAACTTTTTTGACAATCTTGTAGGGATTTTGAAAAGCAACGTTTTCTTCTCGACTTTTTTTCATATCGTGCATTATTTGGATTAAGATTTCCATTTTCGATTCTTTTTCTGAATTTAGTAAATGCTGTGAGTTTGATAATTCGGTCAAAATAAGTGAAACGGGCCACCCAAAAATTCTTTCCCTCGGATGACTGAGATAGTTACATTTTTCGATAGAGGTTTAAGTACTTTTTTACCCCCGAAATTTTTTTGCGAAATTCCAAAAGTTGTTGTAAAAATTTGATTTCTTTAAGTTATATAAAATTTGGTTAAACATTTGCAAATAAAGCCGTGTTCTTGGTTCTACGCAACAATGGAATTGAATTTTCTTTACGCGTCAATCCTCACCGAGTATATTAAAAGAAGAAGAAGAAGTCAGTAACCTTTTATATTGAGGAAATTATTAATGTTTTTCTGATGACGCGCGGCCTCCAACGGGCTCACGGATTTTGACGCGCTAGCTGATTACGATGGCCCTCTCAAAAAAATCATGAATTTTGATTGAAGA
This sequence comes from Melikaiella ostensackeni, assembly GCA_032362435.1. Lineage (NCBI taxonomy): Eukaryota > Metazoa > Arthropoda > Insecta > Hymenoptera > Cynipidae > Melikaiella > Melikaiella ostensackeni. Next base: position 9,432 of record JAUMHM010087380.1, on the reverse strand, counting down.
GGTGATAGTCACAATATCAGAACATTTTACATTCATTACTCAATGAAAAAATATGTGAAACTCTCAGAAGGCATTATATAATTTCAAATAATAAATATTACTGTTTTTCTGAACTAGAAAATTTCTTACACAACAATTGTTTTTTTTTCCTTTGTTATGAATGCATGGAATTGACGAGTCTCAGGTATAGTTTTACAATTTTGATGCTGCGATTGATACAATTTCTCGTGAGCCTGATGTTTTTCACTTGTACAAAAATCAAAACTTATACTTTTAAAGTAATAAAACGCACAATCAAACAAGCGTTTGGAAGATGTTATTTGATTTTGACTATTTTTTTGAAGACTCGCTATTCTCGCCGAACTTCTAACACATCCACCAACACCATCGCAAGCCCCTTTTCCATGAAAACTGGCACAAAAATGTCACTCTGCCTCAATACCATATGTAGATTGATGTGAGGAAATGGAGGAAAAATTAAACTTGTTTTTATATTCAGACCCAGCTCCGTTAGAGAAATAAAAAATTTTCTGAATGGTAGCGTCACCGAATTCAGCTTTCACATGCTGGATCAATTTCTTATTGTATAAATTGACTGGTGCTGCTGGATGTTTTGCGTTCTCTGATATCACAACAAAAATTTCGTTTTCTAAAATATTATTTTGTTTGTAATATGTCACATAGGCGTATAGGGTCGCTTGGGAATTGTCCCATTCAGAAAATTTTTCATTTTTCTGACGAAGCTAGGTCTCAATACGAAAAGAAGTTTAATTTTTCTCCATTCTCTCACAAGACTCTACATACGGTATTAAGGCAGAGTGGAATTCTTTAGCCACTTCTCACGGAGAAAGGGGCTTGCCATGGTATTGGTTGGATGTATTAAAAACGCGGCGAGAATAGCGAGTCTTCAAAAAAAAGTCAAAATCAAAAGATTTCTCCCAAACGCTTGTTTGATTGAGCGGTTAATCATTTTGAAAATATGAGTTTTGATTCATAACAAAGGAAAAAAAACAGTTGTTGTGTAAGATATTTTCTAGTTCAGGAAAAACAGTAATATGTAATATTTGAAATTATATAATGCTTTCTGAGAGTTTGACATATATTTTCATTGAATAATAAATGCAAAATGTTCTGATATTGTGACTATGATCTCTCTAATCAAAATTCATGAGTTTTTTGAGAGGGCCAGGGTAATCAGCTAGCGCGTCAGAATCCGCGAGCCCGTTGGAGTCCGCGCGTCGTCAGAAAAACCTTAATAATTTCCTCAATATGAAAGGTAACTTTCTTTTTCTTTTTTAAATATATTCGGTAACGATTTACGCATGAAGAGAATTTAATCTCATTGTTGCATGAAACCAAAAACATGATTTTATTTGCAATTGTTTAAACAAATTTTTTGTATCTTGAAGAAATTAAATATTTACAACAACTTTCATAATTCAACTAAAAAATATAAAGTTTTTAGCTTCATTCAAGAAGATAATGGTTCAGTTATCTCCATTCGTTCATGAGATATGAATAAATAAATAATTGAATACGTCAATATTCAACTGGGGACTATTTGCAAAATAAAGTGAAATTTCGCAATAAAATTTAAGGGGATAAAGAAGTACTTGAACGTCTATAGAAAAAAGTAGCTATCTTAGTAATTCGACAGAAAGAATTTTTAGGTGGCCCGTTTCACTTATTTTGACCCAATTCTCAGCATTGCTGCGATAGAGTTCTATAACTCGTTCCCATCAATTGGGTGTAGAATATAATACAACATTAATCCTTTTTGATCAAATGGCATCTGCTTGTTTCAAGAATTATCTGTTCCACTATCATCAAACCATAGATGTAGAGCGAACTTCTTGAATTCAGCTTCAGAAATTGTTCGATTTACTGAGCCGTAGTTGATGAGAGCCTTAAAAAACTCAAAGACATTGTTTGGCGCAAGAATAGCCAGACTCGCCGTAAACCAAGCTTTCATATACAGTCTCACTATGAGAATGCAAACACTTCTTAAACCCGACAGTACATTAGAATTAAGGAAAACTGTTCCCGGAACGTGAATATTTTGAAGGAATAAAGCACTTTGTTCATCATCACGAATTAGAAAAAACACCTGGAACACGAAACTGATACTGTTTATGATAAAAAGAATCTTCCGGAAACACAGCGACTAGTTCAAGGGACTCCTTGTGGTCTTCTCTAGGTTGCGTTTCTTCAAGCTGTTTCTTTACAAAGCTCCAAATGCTTTCTCTGTCATCAGCTGTGGCCCATTTGACATAGGAATCTAGAAGTCCTGAAGAATATGCATCAGTTTTTATTCCAGACTAATCATTTCGAAAATTCCCGAAATTTGCAACTTCTGGGCTCGTGGAGTCCAGTTTAACTGAACACTTGAAGGTTGTTCCTAATACGAGTTTAAAACGTGAAGCCTGCATGCGTAGAAGAGGAAGTCCTTTTCTAGCAGCTGCTGTAAAATACAAAAGCTCCATTTTTCGCACCCGTATGGGAGGCAGTTGTGTCAGCACACATTCCTTCGACCTTAGCTAACAAGCTCAACTCTAGCAAAGTATAGTCGATTGCTGCTGCTAGTATCTTACCCGATCCGGAGGTTAAATCCGGTACTCCTAATAACTGGTGACATAAAAAGTCAGGTCTGGACACAAAAACAGAAGACCTATCCACTATTTGCCTGCCAAAAATGTCTGACATCATTTTTCCGTCCCAGTGAACTGCTAACTTCCCTCAAGGTTCGAATTATTCTCGAAATTTTCGAGCTTGTTCTTCTCGTGTGCGCTCACGATCCCTCTTGACTGAAGATCGGTTGATATGATAATCTTCTATATCATGACCCAATGAGCGAACAATGCTCTCAATTACTAGTGTAGCCATTCTGTCACTCAGCTCACCCCTGTCTGATGCCGTAAAAACTTCAGCGTTCATCAATGGCTTCCTGCTCGCTTCTTTCGCGGCGGTTCTGAACTGGATACGATTAATTCTCATATAGGTGCATCTACGTGATCTTCACAAGCATCACGTTCATCTTCAACTATCTGTTCATCTAGTGAGGTAATAAGCTTTATTTCCTCATTCAGCCAAAACTTCTCATCAGCTGCTCCTTTTCTGGCACGTTGTTCTTTGGGTAACGATTTTCTATCTATACCAATAATGGCTCCTCGCCAATCGGTTTTACGTTGAGCTAATAAAATTTCCTTATCTTCTTCAAAAATGATCGTATTTAGAGCATCTTGATTAGCGATATCAAATAAATGGTTAGAACCATCCCTAATTGCTTCTTCTCGCGCCATTTGAGACACTCAGTTTTTGCAGCTGATGCTAGAAAATCGCCAATTCTTTCACTATGCATATAAGGACAGAATTTTCTTTACGATGTTATCATCCGACTCATTGAAATTCTATCCCAAAAAGTTCTAGGTTTTTTAAGAGTTTCATCAGCTCCCTCACGTTTACTTTTTTTAAAGGCAGTGATCTGGTAACTCATGAAACTTGGCACTTGTTTTTTGGAAGGCAGTTTGCACCCCAAGATATCACTCTGAGGTGGAACATCCAGGAGGAATAACTTTTTCTGGCATTTCGAATGCATTTTCAAATTTCTGCAACCCATTGACGTATAAAAGATCTTCGAACCCAACTCAAGCATGGAAGTCAAGAAAAAATTGGTTACGAAAAACACTTGCGAAAAAAATTCCAATTTTTAGTCTTAAAATATTATACTCAAAATTACACCTTCTGATATAGTTTGAAAGTATTTCGTTAAAGAGCGCAGTAATAAGTTTCTTTCTTAATTTTGAATTGGCCACCATTTGGTTTTTTTATTATATATTGCAATGTTAAAATTATCAAGTACTTTTTGAAGCCATTTTGTATTTTTTCAAAATTTTGGAATTTGAGGCCTTGCATTCGCTTGAGAATAAATTATTTAATTATTGCGCAATTTCTGATCACCCTTTGTTAATAAATTTGAGGAATAACATTTTCGGGCTCATTTGGATGGCCGCCATTTTGTGACTTCCCAAAATTTTGAGTTTTTAACCATGATGATGTTTTAATTATCCCAAAAGAATTTTTTTTTAAATCCTCTACAAATGAGCACCACCCTACTGCACATATTGTGTGTGTGTGTGTGTGTGTGTGTGTGTGTGTGTGTGTGATGACTGGTGCCGATATCATTAGTGAGCGTACTGACAAGAATGAAGAAGGGTCTCTGTTTCAGCCCAACCGACGCGTAAAAGTTCAAGCTTCAAGCTTCTTTAAAAAATTTCAGTAATTTTTGTATTATTTTTAAATTATTCAATGCACGAGGCTCCAAAAATAAAAGAAATGTATGAAATGTTTTTTTAAATTTTCTTATCTCTACCGTATACGTGAGTTTGAAATAGACGAGTTATCTAAAACATAAAAAATTTATGAACTTATTTTTCAACAATTCCTTACCTCTATCGTATTTTGAGTATGTTTGATAATTCTAAAAATTGCTACGATGGAGTTCTCTGTATTTTCTTCATAGAATTTAGTATAATGCAATAAAGCAATATACACTTTTAAGAATGTAGACTTTCTAATAAATGCTTTTTAAACTCTTCCAGAGTAATTAAAATGTTTTTCTATCGTAATTTGAGTACATTTGATGATTCTAAAAATTGCTACGATGGAGTTCTTCGTATTTTCTCCATGAAATTAAGTATGATACAATGAAGCAATGTGCCTCTTTAAAGTTCTTGTATGTTTTCAGATAACGAAAATGTTTCTTTTAAATCTATGATAAACATGCTTGTGTTATTTTTACTAATTAATAGTTTCTTCAACTTCGTTCCTGTAATTTGAGGTATTAGTACCGTCAAAGAAAATAAAAATTTGTTTGATCTTGAATAATGACTTTCTTTCCTTCTCTTATTTGAAGAGGAATTATTTGTTTGATACAATATATAATTTGAAAAATATTTGTTTGACATAAATAAAGTAAGTGTGGCACAACAGGCTTTATAGCTTGAGCGCCAGGGGAGCTTCACTGGGACTTCCCGCCCATCTGTACTACTAAATAGAATAGGTACTGCGTTGCATCCAAATTAATAAAAAAATGTTATTTTAACAAAATCTCTAATGCACTTCTCTAATTTCCTCTTTTGCTTGAAAGCCTTAAGCCTAGAGAGAGCCTCTTAGGCTATTTATTTGTTTGGTAGAAAAAATATAGATTGCGATAGATTTAACTTAAATCAAAATTTTTTTTCAAGTTATTGCTCTTTTTCTATTTTGGACACTTTGTGAGTCTCCAAAATACGAATTTCCCTGATTTACTGAAGTCTACACCGCTCAGCTAGGTTTCTTTTGAAGAAAATGCTTTGAAACAAGAGAAATAGAGAGATTTTTCACGAAAATAGGAGAATAAAGTGTTCTAAATAAAATTAAAATGGATGCTATCTTGAATATAATTTTGAAATCTTTGAATTCCTAACATTTCCAGTTAAAATATTCTATTTTCGACAAAAATAGATTAATTTTCAACATAGGAAATGAATTTTGAACCAAAAAGATTACTTTTCTAACAAAAAAAAACGAATTTTCAAGAAAGCAAGATGAATTCTGAACGAAAAATGTAAAAGTTGATCTTGCAACTGGAAAATATTTTTATTTCAAATTTAAAAACTTTGAATTCAACCAAAACAGACGAATTTTCAACAAAATAGTTAAATTCTCAATCGAAACAGATTAATTTTTCACGAAATAGTAGATGTGCAAATTACTGAATTTGTTTGTGATTTTGAATGAAAAAGGAAATTTATTTACTTAAGGCTCTATCGGCCTTGAGAAATAGATTTTCATCATAATATGTGTGCTCGATTTTCTGCATACATTCCTGTACCTTCTCAATAAGTTATATAATAAAAATAATTTGATTCCTTTTTCAAATATTTGAAAACGGAAGAAATACTTTTAGAAAATCATAAATTCAATTTTCCCGCCAAAAAACGTGAGATATAAAAAAGCATTGAAAAGAATTATTGGCCTTAAAAAGATCCACAAATTTCCCATTGACCACTTTTGACCACTTCCATTCAATTTTCCTAACAGTATCGCCACAGCCCTGCATCCGCCCTTGCTCATATTATATAGATGTGAAAAATTTGCTCGCTATTTGCAGACTGAAGGAACTAATGGGGACAATATCTTTGTATAGACAGACGGCAAGCCGTGTCAAATCTTGCCGATTTATTTGTGTCGATGGCCAAATCGGCTGAATTCTTGACCTACAAGATGAACTTTCAACCAAGAAGATTATTTTTCTTCTAAAATACGAGTTTTCAACAAAATACATGAATTTTCAACCAGTTGAATTCAACAAAAAAGAGTAAAATGTCGAATGTTTTAGAACTCAGTTGATTTTTAAACCTTAAGAGATGGACTTACAATAAGAAAGTTGATTTTTAACCAAGAAAGATGAATTTTCAACCAAATAGTTGAATTTTCAACCAAAAAAAAAAAATGAATTTTCAACCAAAAACGAGTTCGTTGACTTTTCACTTTGGAAAATTAATTTCTAACCGAAAATATGTTCTTTCAACCAAGAAGATTTATTTTCTACCAAGAAAGACGAATTATCAAAAAGCACATGAATTTCAAACCAAATATTTGAGTTTCAAATTGGAAAAGATCATTTTTTAGTTAGATTGTTGAATTTTTAACAAAAGAAGACAAATTTCCAACCAAAAAGGAAACGAACTTTCAAATCAATATTTAATTTTTCAACCAAAGAGATAAATCTTTAACCAAAAAAATGAATTTCAAAAAAATTAGTACAATGTTTAACCAAGTAGTTTAATTTTTGACCTAAAAATATGACTTTTTAACAAGATATGCAGTTGCATTTTGAACAAAATGATTGAATCTCCAACGAAACAGTAGAATTTGTAACCAAACGACATGAATTCCGAACCAAAAATATAACAGTAGACATTTCAACCAAAAAAATTAACGAAAAATAGTTGGGTTTTCTTATTGGGTTCGATTAATTAATTCAGTTCACATTTCCTACCTGATTCGTTGGCCAGATGTCGAGTTGAACCTACTCTGTCAAGGCAGCATCTGTAGTTCCTTGCTATTTAGAAAAATTTTGATTATATTTAGGAAACAAAGCTTATGAGCCTCAGAAAATTGATGAGGCCCACTTGGTTCTTTAAGAAGTGCTACCTGAGTACATACAGAGAGAAATCTAAAAAGCTTGTCTGAATCTGAGAATATTAAGTAAATTTCCAGTGAAGTTGTATCGGTAGGATCTGTCTAGGATTATCGTGTAACGCAGTGTGTTGGCCCATAATAAATGTTTATATAAATCTGCGTGATTAATGCGAAATCCGCAGGAGAGAAACTTCTCGAAAAATAAATTCTTTAATATTATATTCATTGTCATGTAATAAGAAATATGGATTTTGTGTTATCCGACGATGTAAGCGCCTAATTGGTAAATTCACAGATTATGTTTGAAATTGTTCAATATCTTATATTTTCTGTAAAAAACTTTTACTATATGAAAAATGTCATTGATTCTGAAACTCGAATGTTTTCTATTTGAATTCTTATTAATAGGGAAAGGATATTTAATTTGAATTTTTTTCAAAAACAGAAAAATTAATTCTCAACATTCTTGTTGTTATGGAGGATGAATGCTTTTATTTAGCATTTTTTACTCTTAAAACCATTCACATTCAAATATTCTTAAATATGGAATTTATTTATTCAAAGAAATTTCAATTCCAAGCTATTTCAATTTTCAACACAATCAATTTGATATTTTTACATTCTCATCTCAATGAGAAGATATTGGTTTTATGTGAAAATTGACTTTTATGGATTTCATCAAATCTCGACGTTTTCGGACTCACTAATTGAGAAAAAATGGATTTTACTTCGGTGTCTGTCTGTCGTTGTCGTTGTCATTTTCGTTGTCTGTGAACACGATAACTTTCGAAGGATTTGTCCGATTGGATTGCCCTTTGGCGAACTGTTTTAGAGCCTAAAAAGAAAGGGAAAGTTCAAGAACCAGCCAATTTGAATCAAAATTCAAAAAGTAAGAGCATTTTCAAAATTTTCGAGACCATTTTTTTAAGATTTAAAAATAATATATAGGGCTATCTGTAGTACTTGAGCAGTTGAACAATTTATCTTCATGACTTTTTTCGATGAAAAGGAAATTATGAGAGTTGTAGCATTTACAAAATTCCAAGAAAGAAAAAAAAATGAAAATTTTAAGCCAAACAATGCACGATATGAAAAAGTCTTGAGAGAGAAAACGTTGCTTTTTGAAAGCCCTACAAGTCTATCATAACAGTTTTTTGAATTTTCTTGAAGAATCGAAAATTCAAATTTTCAGCCAAATAACGCGAGATGCGAAAAAAAGTTGTGATATCAAAATTGTCGCTTTTACGAAGACCCATAAGCTTTCTCTTAAACGTTTTCCGGTAGAAGGCATAGTTTGTTTCAATTATAAAAAATGATATTGGAACATTTTAATTTCAATTTTTGAGCCAAACGACGCGAGATAAGAAAAAAAGTCAAAAGAGTAGAATTTGTGCTTTTAAGAAGTCAAATAAAATTGCCGTTAAACATTTCTCTATAGGACCAATCTTAAATAATCAAGATAATTTTCAAATCATATTTTTAATTATTTGTTTGTATATATTATACGGTGAGCGCAGAAAATTGAGCGCAAAGTGCGAATATTATGATGAAAATGTATTCCTTGAGGCCGATATAGCCTTGAGTAAATAAATTTCCTTTTTCATTTGAAATCAAAAACAACTTTAGTAATTTTTAAATGAGGAACATATAACACCGAGCACGAAGCGCGCGATAAGAATGTGCCCGCGAAGCGGGCAGACTTTTATTGTCAAAAATAGTCATCGGACAAAAAAATGGCGAGTATAAAAATGTAACGTGCCATTATTATTCTCTACAGGTTAATATTTTTAAAAAAATCTGCTCGCGCGTAGCTCGCTTCGCTCGCAAGTTTGAGCGCACCTAGGGCGCACGATCCGGTCGTCGCTCTACACGCTCGCTGTTATTTGTTCTTCATGTACAAATTACTAAATTCATTCTTGATTCCAAATGAGAAAGGAAATTCATTCACTTAAGGCTCTATAGGCCTTAAGGAATACATTCTCATCATAATATTCGCTCTTTGCGCTAGATTTTCTGCGCTCACCGTGTAATATATACAAATAAATGATTAAAAAGATGAATAAAAAATTATCTTAATGACTTGCGATTGGTCCTATGAAAAAAAGTTTAATAGCAATTTTATTTGACCTCTTAAAAGCACAAAGTCTACTTTTTTGACTATTTTTTTCTCATCTCGCGTCGTTTGGCTCAAAAATTGAAATAAAAATATTCCAATACTATTTTCTATAATTGAAAAACAAACTATGC
>JAUMHM010087379.1:0-10387 GCA_032362435.1 Melikaiella ostensackeni | reverse complement strand
TATAGAAAATGCGTTACGAAGGGGGGGGGGGGGGTAAAATTGTCCGAAACAAGTTTGACGTGATACTTGAACGGCCCCTTTGGCAAACATTCATTGCATTCTTTTTAGTGAAATATATCACTCAGATTTTGGATACAATTATAAAAAAGTATTTGGGGATCCCAGAAGGCCATTTTTTGTGAAAAATCTCAATTAAAAAAAAATAAGCGTTCCTAAGTAATTTTTTTTACCTTAGCATATATACATTGGATTCTTATCAGTGAAATATATAATCCAAATTTGTACCAGATTTTAAACAAAATATTTAGGGGTTCCACAGTGCCTCGTTTCACAGTGTCTTCAGTTTTCTCCTTACTTGCAACAAGAGAGGGTCTTCTCATATTAAAAAGCTAAATATTTCAAGAAAAAATGAAATAACAATAGATGAAACAAAAATATATTCACAAGGAAGGCCCCATAGGACCCCGATATATTTTCTTATAATTATGTCAGAAATCTGAGTGAGATATTTCATTTGAAAGAATATAGTTCATGTATTCCAAAGAAAAAGAATCCATTAGAAGGAATAATTAAAATAAAGTTAGCATATTTTACAAAGAAGGGCTTGTATGACTCCCGAATACGTTTTTTCTTCAAATTCTGCCAAAGAAAATCTGAGAATAACTTTTTCTATAAAAGCTCATTTTGTCGCTTTTAAAATTCTTTTTTCGCTGTTATCTCGCAAACCATTTGAGTTTTCAAAAATAGGGTGGTCATTGGATGTAACGTTATAAAACATACCGAAATAATGTATCTTCTCTTGTTAAAAAAATTTCCCACACTCACTATTTTCTACACTACACGCACGATTTCTGATTTTTCAAAAAATAAATTTTATCCCAAAAAAGCACAAAAAACCAGATGTTTGGAAAGAAATAGAAGGTAGATTAGCATTCAACACGACAAATTACTTCGGTCAATAATGACACATCGCATTTCATGAATACATAAGTCACCTTTTGTTCACCAGTGTAATTTATTGACATATAAGAAAAAACTCGAAATACATCAAATAATACATATAATAAATTACCAAATATGTCTTGTGAATTGAGAATCCACTTTTATGATCTCAGATTAACGTAAGTAACGTATTGAAGATAAGAAAAAGTACCTGAAAGCATACGCAAAAATGTGTTATCCACAAAGCTCAAAACAATTTTTTCAATAATCGTTATTGACTTTTTCGAATTCTTTATTCTCACCTATTCTGAATAGAATTATGGAGGATACTCAAGATTATTTCTTCTGTATTTATTTTTTAAGCAATCCAAACAGCCTGATGCAGTGTAATTTTTTTTCAACTGTTCTTTATTACTTTTCAAATTTTTGAAAAATATTTGATGAAAAAAATCCAGCTGTACATTGGTTCTTCCGATCCAAGGTTTAGATCTTTTGCAAAAAATCATGAAAGTGTAGTAATTGCCGTAGAACCGGGCACGAAACCGTGTTATTAGTAAAGTTCAAAAAAATACTTTAAATCATTTTTTTGGACTCTTTGAAAATTTGTATTCCTGTCAATACTAAATAAAATTATTTAGGATATTAGAGATTTTCTATATGTTTGTATTCATTCTTCGAACAACCGGCCAGGTTCAATTGAATGTACAATTTTTTTGATAACGTATCTCTAATTCGTTGAAAATTTTGAAATTATATTTGGTGTTAAGAATCCAGCGATCTATTGTTTCCACCAGTCCGAGGTCTAGGTCTGTCGCAAAAAATTGTAGATATAGGATAATTGCAGCAGGAGCGAATTCAAAAACGAGTTATTACCGGAGCTAAAAAAAACTACGATCGAAAAAATTACTTTTATCATTATTGTCATTATTATGCCGAAATTTGCTAAAAAAATTGCAATACAAATTAGCTACGTAACTATTCATCAGTCATTTTTCACAAACTGAGATTTATAAATATGATATTTTAAATAGATAGCACCTATATATTTTCACACGAACTGTTGGCATGACACTTGGAATTATACTGAAAATTACATTGCCGGCATTCACATTTCTTATCAATGCAAAATTGCTTGCAGTTACAGTAGATAAGTCCCTGCCTGGCGTATTTCACCTCTTATTATTTACTCATAATGTTCCAGAGTAATCAACTAACTTTCCAATCAAACTGTCCATTATTTATTTTTCAAATTCGTATTTTGTGCTATTTCGCACTGCCTCGCAATCAACATTTTTCATGGTGTCCACGATATGACAAACACCACTACGCTCGACAAGCACAAAACGCTTATCAAAATTCTTAACTCACATTCACAGAGTGCTTGTGCGAAGTTCAGGTCTAGAAGAAGAGATGATTTGTCAGTGGGGGTGCGTTTGTGTATTGGCTGAGGAAAGTTGAGGTAGAAGATTTTGGATACACCCAGTTTGTGACGTAGAATTTTGAGAAGTAATAAAAATTTATATGAATTTGTGACTAAATTACACTTTTAACTCAGGGTCGAGCAATTTCAGTGTAAAAAATCGGCCCGCTGCGCAGACGCATTCTCAACGCGCGCTGCGCGCGCAGCTCGCTTCGCTTGCAAGTATAAGCGCGCTTGGGGCGCGCGTCTGTCGGATCTCACGCTTCGCGCTGGGTCCTTGTACTTCCCTCACATTTGTGCCTAGAATACATTCTCACCACCTGTCTCACATTTCGCACTTGATCAAATTATGTCCAAGGAACAAAAACTTCTATGCTAGCTTGAAATCTATTAGATCAATTCTATGTTATATTCATTTTTTGACTACCCTCTGGGACTGCCTATTGACATATTGTAAAATGAAGTAGAAATTTTCTTCTTCATCATTATTTGAATGCTTATTGCTCATTTCGTTTTATTTTTTATTCTCTGTAATTTACGGCTAACAGCTCCAAATATCGGTGGCAGAAGGCTCTCTAACACAGACAGACCGACAGATATATGTTATCGTAGAAACCGCTTTTTCTGACTAAGATGGTCTCAAATTTTGAGAATAGATGAAAACTGTATAGGTTCAAATTCACATGAATCCAATATCTTCCATCATAAACGATGAAAATGTAAAATTTAAATTTTCTTGCCAACCTATGGGTACTACTAGAAAATGGTCATAGGCAATTTTGTTGGTCCTTTTTTGGCAAGGAACTTTGCTGTTGGACCTTTCATCACAATTTGCGTTGTTTAGCTACAAATGTGAATTTTCGATTTTTCATGGCATTTCCCACGTATAAAACAGGAACTATTAATCCTATTGGAAAACGCTTGAATACAATTTCGTAGACCTACCTGAAGCTCATCATTTTAGACTTTATTTATCATGTTTAGCGTGTTTTCGTGAAAAGGTTGAAATAATAATTTTCCTCGTTTTATTTTTCATGGCCAAAACTATGAATATTGGGGGTGAAGGGCTGACTGACGAACTGGACCGATCTTTTTGGACAGAAAAAAGAGGGTACCTAAGGAAATCCTGATTAAAAAATTCCTTTGAAAGTTATCGTACCGTCAGGCTGCAGACACATCGACAGGCAGACAGATATTATAGAAAAAACCATTTTTTCGACTCAGGGGTTCTCAGAACGTCAAAAATTGCCGAAAACTTGATGGGCCTAAATTCACATGAATCTAATACCTTCCATGACGAATGATGAAAATGTAAAAATTAAAATTTTTCTGCCAAACTATGGGTGTTATTAGAAAATGGTTAAGAGCAACTTTGTAGGTATTTTTAAGGCAAGAAACTTCGCTGTGGGATCTTTCAGCGCACTATGCGTTGTTCAGCTATAAATTTTAATTTTTAAGTTTCTTATGGCATATCCCACGTTCAAAACAAAAACTATCATCCTTCATTGAAGAACGGTTGAAAAGCAATTTTGTAGACCTTCCTGAAGCTGATAATTTCGGTCTCTTAACTATTGATCGTATCTAGCGCGATTTCGTCGAAAAGTTGAAATCTCCTAGTTTAATTTTTCATGGCCAAAACCACAGATATTGGGGATAGAAAGCTGACTAACAAACTTGACCTATCTTTTTGGACAACAAAGGAGTAGACCAATGGAAATTCTGATTAAAAAATTCCTTTGAAAGTTATAATGCCATCAGACTCAGGGTGTCTCAAAACGTCGAGAATTGATAGAATCTGCATAGGTTCGAGTTCAAATGGATCTAATACCTTCCATCATGAATGATAATAATGTAAAAAAAAATCATTTTTTGTCAACTCGGGACGCAAAATGATATTTTACAGAAATTTTACTGTAGAAATGAGTTTTCACTGACAGACCCTAACAATTTTTTTGACTGACGTATTCTTTCATCTAAATTAAATCTTTGTTCTGCTTCAACTTCAGATTCTAGATCAAGGCAGGGGATTATTTATTGTGATTGCAAGCGATATAGCACTGATAAGAAATGCAAATGCCGGCAGAGAAATGTTAAGTGTAATCTTTTTATAAACGCTTCAAAGCGGACGCCCCAGACTTGATCTTGATGAATTGTGTTTGTCATACTTCTGCACTAATAGCAAAGAAATGTTAAGGGTTTTGGAAATCTTCGGGAAATCCCGTTTATGAAACTGAGTCCAAATGGAGAAGCCATTTTTTCTAGTTCTTTTCCATACATAATCTGAAGGATAAGAACATTTTCGGAAAAGGTCGTTGTTTGAAAAAAATCTATTTTTTATCTAATAATTAGGAGCGAAATGGAGAGTGAGCGGAGGACTTCTTGGTCGCTTCCGTCTCCATAGCCACACTCAGAAGACCGTCGATCCCTCAGCTCTCAAGAGAACCGGGAGCACAGCCGTCGCCTTTGTTTTTAAGTTTGGCTGGCCGGAGAGACAGATCGAGTAGAAAGGTTTGTGTTAGATCCATTTGGGCCCAACTCCTATCCAGCCTCTGCCACCTCCCTTCCTTTTTCTTATTCTATATTCGATTTGTAGGTTTTCATTATTATCCCACGAGAAGCTATAGAAATCAACGGTCCGTCCTTCAAGAGCCCTGCATGCAAGGGCAAGACTAGATACTCGGGGAGGTCGTCCGGTGTCCCCGAGAGGCCGTTCCGTCACCTTCATACCTCCAGATGCCAAAGTGCTAGGCGCACGGTCACTCAAGGCCCTGGATTGGGGGGGGGGGGGAGGGTGATCAAATTGAGCGAAACACTCAATGAATATCCGTTCGTGGGCCATCACGCCAACGAAGGGCTGTTTCTTGATCGCAATGCGGGTCGCAGGTCATTCCCGTCTCGATTCCAAACTGGGGTCTGTCCGGGAGGAATGTCGGCCAGAAATCAAGAAATACCCGCGTTGGTAAGGCTCTTTCACCCTTCTACCATACTCCAATCATTTATGCCCACTCACCGGAGAGCCCGTTTATAGGGATGCTATCGTTCATTAACATATTCATATACGTCGAGGGTCGTTTAACCCCCTTGTCTCACACGTTTAAGCCTCCTCATCAACCACAAAGTGCTGTAGCACCTGGGGGAGGTTTATTTCACTTAGAAGATGGAAAAAACAGCAAAGATCACTCAAAACACTCAGAAATTATTCAACACTGTCAGTAAATTACTTCTACCTTGCATAAATATTATTTCTCAAAACTTTGCCATGAATTTGCAGCGATCCTTTGTCGACTGCAAAGGTGGCGCCGCCACAAGGTCACCGTCAACAGTTGGTACATTTTCAACTCAGAGTTTCAGGGGACTGCGGGATAATATAATATAATAATATAACGTACAATTCTTCAGAGGTGAAGGCCATGTTAGACATGAGTCACGTGACAAAGCCAGTCCTGAGGTCGACATTCTGTGTCCCATATTTAAAAATGAAAGTCAAAATAAAGCGGGAAAAATTTTAGAATATGTTAATAAAAATAAAAGAACAGTGTGTGGCAAAGCATAGAGTTAAAAGAAGGAAAAAAGTTTATCATTGAAATAATAAATATCGACTGGCACACTTGGGCATTACGGTAGAAGTTTGACTTATCTTTTACTCTGACGGTAGAGAAGATTATCGACTGTCGGAAACTTCTTTTATTTTTTGTTAGTGAAACTCAGTTTCGCAAGGCTTTTGAGGTTACAAAATTCGAATCCAACCTCAAAATTAAAAAATCAGAATGCAAACATGCAATATAGATTTGCATGAAACCCAAGAAACTTATAGTTTTGCAAAGTTTTCAAGGTTACGAAATTCAAATATAACTTCGAAATTTGAAGGAATGGAGTACAGCAAACCAACAAGTTGCGAAACAATTGAGGAATTCACATGAGACTTGGTTCGACAAGATTTATGAGGTTGCCAAAACCAAAGATAACCTCAAAATTTTAAAAACTGCAATAAGGGGAACCAAATTTGAAAGAAATATCGGGTTTTACATGGAAATTTGGTTTTGTGAGGTTTTCTAGTTCTCCAAAGTTGGATTTAACCGCTAAAATTTTCAAACATGCATAACAGAGGGTACAAGTCGTATGTACGTGTAACCTGCCCGAAGGTCGATCTAAAAGGAATCTATAATTCAAAGCAGGTTTCTGCCAATTGAACGTTGAAACGCAAGAGAGTGAAAAGGGTGCTGAATTACAAATAAAGAATTGAGCAGGAATTAAAATTTAATTTGAATTAATTTTCAATTTTATAAAAACAATTATTTGGAAATGCCTTGGCCGCGGTTCACGCGTATACTAACTTTAATCAATTCTACAAGTTTACAGTTCAGGCGAATCTATTTCTAGTTGGGAAAGAGCGTAGGTTGATTTAGTTTGGCGATCAGAAGGTATCTGATCTCTCGAGAGGAAAGAAGTGATTCCTCCAGCCCTACGAGGAAGATTCCTGAAAGTAGGGGAGCGCCCTGGCCCAATTGTAGCCAATCAGGACAGAGATTCCTTTCACTCTTTTCGAAATTTCCCCATCCCTGGAAAGGTTGTGGAAAGCGCCGAGTCCTGTCGGATCGGAGATGTCGCCGCCATATTTTTAATGATTATTTTGCAGAATGATTTCCTGATTCCGAATCTGTGTGGTACGTCTTCGGCAGATTGTGCGTTCTCGAGATATTCGCAATTAATGAATTTTTCAATTAATTGGGATTAACGCTTCCCCATTGAACGTCTTTCAATTTTTTTTCTCATTTCATTAGATCAGTCCAGGACGCATATAAACTGTCCAAACATATTTGTCCCTCCACGAATATTTATTGCACAAAAGCAATAAATAGGCAAAAAAATTCTGTCTGCAATACCTTGAAAAATATCATCTAAAGGAGGAATATTTTTTCCGTTCTGAAAATAACAGCTACAATACACATTTTTATAATAAAAACTATTTCTCGAAAGTTAATAATTTGCTAGCAAAATGGACTTCTATGGGAGGAAATTCTGCGGTGTGATAATAAATAGTCATTTTTCGTGAAGCAAATACATGTTACAGACAACATTTTTGCAAAATATACAGTTGCCGCTCCGAGACACAAAGTTCCTGTGAAATTAGGATAAAATCGTTCAAATTTGAGCAACGAGGCATGAATAATTAATTACAGGTTTTCAAATGCGAATAACTTTCAAACTAAAAGTTAGAACTGTTTCAAATTTAGCATGCTGATTTTCTAAAGCACCGCTAGAACAATGGTGTAAATAAAATATTGATTATACAAAAATATTAACCTATAGAAGCCTTTGACGTCCAATTATCTAGTTACAGTCATGTATTCAATGGGAAGTTGGGACGAAGCTCAAACAATTTTGGGGATGACTTTAAATTCCGTCATAGAATTCAATTTTCTTAATTTCCATTCGTTTAATAATTATCAACTTCCCTTTCTTTGGAAGAGCTTGACAATATGACTATAAGTGATATCGTAAACTTGGAAGTTCGCTAACGATCGGCCAGGTCAGAAACCAGTGGCGTAGAATCGTAGTAGATACTGAGTAAGGCAGGAGGCCCACTCAGCCACAATATTGTGCGCTAAAGTATTCTGCCAGGGAAACTGATTTAATTTCGAAAAAAATTTGTGTTTGGTATTGTGTTCTTGTAAATGATGCAAGGAATTGCAGAAGGGCTCGAAGTATTTTTCATGGAACTTTTTTAGACCTGCAAACTTTCATGTCAACATTTTTTCGTATCTTTTGTTTTTTGCGATAAAAATTAGAAAATTCAATTTTATGAAAAAAAATTCTTCTGGCCACAATAGTTGTTCAGCCCACACAAAACTCATAAGATCTCTTCCTTGTGAAAGGAACCTTCACCTTCATTGTTTTGTGAAAATTGAAAAAATAAGAAAAAATTTGCCCCTATTTAATTTTATTCTGATTCCACAATCTCTTCAGTTCAGCAAGGTAATGAAAGAAAATTATTCTTGTGAAAATTAAATAATTTCTTATTTCTTACATGAGCCCATATACCCTTCTGTTTGAATTTTGTATATCTACGCCTATGGGCTCCGAACCAGTCGGCCAGATGCGACCTTCCGAGTTTACGATGTCACTTATCGAGCCTATTGTCAAATTTTCGGAAAAAGGAAACTTGATAATTATCAAACGAATAAAAATTAAGAAAAATAAATTCCTTTGCGGAATTTCAAATAATCCTTAAAATTGTTTGAGCTTCGTCCCAACTTCCCACTGCATACATGACACCGGATTCGAATTCAGCCACCACTTAAACCTTAAGGTACCCTAATTTGGTTGGTTAGCGATGAATTTTGTAGGTTTGACCTTGAGCTGACCTTGATACTGACTCGATGGCGACAAACGGACATCGAATTCGAATTCAGCGACCACTTCAACCTTAAGGTACCCTAATTTAGTTGGTAAGCAATGAATTTTGTAGGCTTGACCTTGAACTGACCTTGATACTGACTTGATGGCGTTAAACGGACATCGAATTCGAATTCAGCGACTACTTCAACCTGAGGGTACCCTGATTTAGTTGGTAAGCAATGAATTTTGTAGGTTTGACCTCGAACTGACCTTGATACTGACTCGATGGCGACAAACGGACATCGAATTTGAATGCAACGATCACTTAAACCTCAAGGTACCCTGATTTAGTTGGTTAACGATGAATTTTGTAGAACTTTGTGTCTCGGAGCGGCAACTATATGTTTGTGCAAAAATGATGTCTCTAACATGTATTTGATTCAAGAAAAACGACTATTCTTTATCACACCGCGGGATTTCCTCCAATAAAAGTCCATTTTGCTAGCAAATTATTAGCTTAAGAGAAATATGGTAGTGTTTATTATGAAAAATGTATACTTTAGCTGTTATTTCCAGAACTGAAAAAAATATTTCTGTTTTAGATGATATTTTTCAAGATATTGCAGACAGAATTTTCTTCCAATTTTTGTACCTATTAGTTGCTTTTGTGCAATAAATATTCTGCGGAGGCAAATATGTTTAGACAGTTTTTATTTGTACTGGACTGATCTAATGAAATGCAAAAAAAGAAAATTGAAATACGTTTAATGGGAAAGCGTTTATCGGAATTAATCAAAGAATTGATTAATTGCAAATATCTAGAGAACGCACAATCTGCCGAAGACGTACCACACATATTCGGAATCAGGAGATCATTCTGAATAAGAATCATCAAAAATATTGCGGTGACATCTCCGATCCGACAGGACTGCGTATGACGTCTGGACTAAAAAACTAAGATTCTTCTAAGAAACACTATTTTGAAACTACCGTCAAAACTAAATTTCTAGGTTCAGTTATTTTATGTTTGAATTAATAACTACAAATATGCAGTTTATGAATATTATAGCGCAAAGTGTATACTCGTATAATGCAGTGTTTCTACCTCATCTGACCGATAAAGCAGACTCGCGCAAAACCGCGATCGTCACACCTTCCCCCATATAATAAAGGTGTTTCCCATGAAAACGCCTTTGAAACTATTGTTTCAAGATGAGAGCGGTACTAGGTATATTGCGTACATTTTCTTGCCTTTTTAAGTCAGTTCTGGACGAATATGCGAACGCTCTGAACGAAACGAAATGGTCGAGTTTTGAATATTTGGCAGAACGTCTCAAATAGCAAGCTTAGGAAATTAGATCCCTAATCGGTCTGAATTGACCTGGATGGTCAAAACGAGATACGAAATCCTCAGCGAATTCCATAGCTACTGTAATCGCTTCAGCGTCACGAATAGGGAAAACGTCTGAGTATTTCGTGAGGCAGTCTTGCAGAGTAAGAATATACATATTGCCGTCTGCATTTTGCAGAAGTGGGCCCACAATATCTATTTGTACTTTGTCGAAAGCTTCCTTCGGGGTGTCGGTTATTCTCATCGGCTGTCTTATTTAAACGATCGAGCTTTTTCGATGGTAACTATTGCATTGTTTCATGAAATTATCTATATCTTTTCTCATATTAGGCCAA
>JAUMHM010087378.1:0-10388 GCA_032362435.1 Melikaiella ostensackeni | reverse complement strand
CAGCCGAACCTAATCGATTGATTTATTTTTTCAAACAAAACCATCGTTTACTAAATAATATACCGTTTCATATAATATACCATCGTGGTTCAAAAAATATCATCAATTGAAGATTGCGTTTATTTATAGTTGACCCGAAACTTTTACCCAAAACCATCGTAAAATTCTTGGAAATTCATTAGCTTAATAAAATCGAAATTTTCAAATTTGTCATCTTCGCTTGCTTTCAAAAGCCATAATTTATTATTTATCCATCCAAATGCTGCAAAAAAAAGTTCTCAACCATCAGTTTGAATTCATGAATCATCATTTCATTTATTGATGATATAATTTGATTTGATCATATAGAATTTGATCATATAGAAATTTGATTTGATTTGATCATATAATTTTGAGTAACAAAAATACACAGAGTTATCATCGACTAAGCTGTACTGATTTCTCAACAGATTCTTGGAGAAAATTGTTTGCGATAATTATTATATAAGTTTGAATAATATTAATCAAAAATTGGAGAAATCCGTTGACCCCAAAAGAAAAAAAATGCCTAAGAAAAAATGAATTGTAGATCATAGTTTTATTTCAATGTTGTCAGAAAAATTTAATACTGTATGTGGATTCGTTATTATTGCGAAAAAAATGAATGAAATCCCACCAAAAAGACTACGTGTGAAAAAATTTCGCTGAGTACATGACTATTGATATTTTATTTGTTTATGTTTAAGATAATCAAGGTTGTGAAATCAAAAAATAAAGCCAAGTACTAATAGTAGAAAATTTATAAACAGAAGTGTTTTTTGATAAAAGGAGTCAGTTCAGTGAATAAGTTTATTAAACAATTTTTGGTTCGATAACAAAAATAAATTGAAGTTCAGAGGAACAAAAAAAATGGCGGGCCTATTATTGCCTTTAGATAAGTAACATAAGTGTGCCAACGTAAATGTGCCAATGTAAATCGTAAGACTAAATGAACATGTGTAGTGCAATAAGGATTTAGGTTGACGTTAAAATAATAACTTAAGGTTCAATGTTTAAACTTGTTGGATACTAATTATAAGTAAACATACATTACAATAATCAAAAAAGATTGTTTATTATATTTATGAAAATTGAAAAATTCAAATGAAAAGAAATAGATATGCATAGGGTAAAACACACACAGATATGTACCAAAAACTTGTACCAAATATGTAACTTTCTAGAATATATCATTGAAGAGGGCCCATATATGGACCCGAAACGTCTGATTCAAGTTTAAATTTTCTTCATCATTCACGGACCCCAAAGCCACTAAACCAAAAACTAGTATAATTACTGAGAGTTGCAAAAAGCCACGAACAATTAATTTATAGACTACGTTATTTCTATTATTTAAGTATCTTTATAAATTTTTATTGCGCAAATTTAAATGATACCCAGCCTTCAATAGAAGGAATAAAAAGTGCAGAGGAACCCGCTCATAATGTATGAAAAAGGCCTTTCGGTGGATTTTACTAACACTCGTTTATTTTATGCTTCATGAAACTAAAAGAAATTTCCCAGAAGGACTTGAAGCAATTATGGCTAGCTTTTTTGTGCAGGATCCTTTAGTAAAGTTTTCATAACCTTTTTTTGAAACTAAGAAAATATTCTCTTTAAATATTCGAATTCATATCATTCATACATTACGACAAAGCTAACGGGTAACCATTGAGAATAGAAAACGTAATTTTAAATTTAATGGATTTTATACGCAGAAAGTTGTATAAGAAATTATTTTCTCTTGTTTTATTTTCCTGTTTTCGTTAATATGGTTTTCAGTGTAATTAATAAACATTTGGTGGAATGTGATTTTATGGTAGATGTTACTGAAAGTCCGGTATAGGGGTATTAAAGGGTTTTATTCAATTAGTAAAAACTTAGATTGGATGCATTACACAAGGAATTATTGATAGAATGCACAGATACACATAACTTTATGGTGTTTTCTGTTTCAGAATAATAACAAAATTAATAAATAGAATCTTCATAAGAAAATGAATTTCACATTGATCTTGAAGATTTCTGATTTTTATTAGAAAATGAAAAGATTGACCAAACAACATTTGATAATAAAAAATATTTCATTTGTGAATTCAGGTAATATTTGAATTTGTATAATATATTTTCCATTATTTATAACTGTAGTTACCCTATAAATTGCCCCTGTTGAGGAAATCTAAATTGGCTTCGAAACATGTTGATCCCCAATCGTATAAAAAAGGCGGAAAAAAGAGTGTGGGGTTGGTTTTGGTTGCCTCTTTCTTCTTCTCCCTCTTTTATTTTTTGTTTGTACATTTGTCTCTACAGGCCGGAAAAGCGGGTAGTCTCGAATTCTTATTTTGATTTGTAAACTTTTTGGGTGTTCCTTTTTCAAAACACAAAATATTTTTATAAGAAAGTAGATTTCATTTCGATCTTTAAGAAACTAAAAAAAGGAACGATAGGATAAACTAAGTGCGTTCTCAAGCGTCGTGCTCCACTTTTAATTAAACTCCAGCCACGCAGAAGAGAATCTCTTATGTTTCTCGTGAAAATTAATTATTTAAGTCGAGTCGATTTCGCATACCACTTGCATTAGTGCTTTCTCATCAACTTTTATGCACCAAATAAAATTTGGAATTTTCAATATATAACATTATCAAAAAGCACTTAATCAGCCTCTGTTTATTCATAATCAGGATGCCTACCTGACCGGAAAATCGGGAAAACCGGGAAATGACCGAAAATTCATTTCACCAGGAATAACTCGGAAATTTGATTCAGTGACCGGGATTTTTCTCGAATGTACTAATATATGCATATTAAAAATGATTTCACATATTTTATTACTCTAATTCTGAGTTGGAACAAGGAATTTTCTTAGAGGATTATCATTCTGTGTTGGAACAGGGAATTTCTGTGAAAAATTATTATTTTAGCTTTGAGAAAATTAATTTTCTAAAAGATTTATGATTCTGAGCTGGAACCGGGAACAAATAAAAGAAAAACCGCTGCAAAGTAATTTGGTGGGCGCGTTCATTATATGGCGTATCATTAATTGCGATCATTTCATGAACACTGTGCTTCCTCATAGATGATTGTTTTGTTATAAAAAAAATAATTTTTTGACAAGAATCGGGCTGATATAATTTTTATGATCATGATAAAAGACTGCTATGATAAAAGTATTTTGGATTGTAAAAGGGGTCTAAGGGTATGGACAAGACGATTTCGCCTACGTTTTTTATTATTTATCATTTATTGTTTATTTTTCGTGGGTCATATAAGGTTATTATATGGTTCAGTAAATTCATTTCGTCAACAGGAATCAATTTTACTTTCAAAATATCGGTGTATTTCAATCATTGAAAATTTTTCATCCATTAAACGTTAAACAAATTGTTTCATCACAATAAATAAATTTAGTAATTACAATATTGGTATATTGCCAAAATTGGGGAAGTTTTTCTCTTACAAACATTAGAAACATTTACAAATCTGTACATATCATACTTTCATTTGGTCATAGAGTGCTTCTAAATACATCAATCGATTCATGTTGTCGAAATCAACAAATATGGCACTTATCATTTTGCTAAATTTATAATATTAAAAAAAATCTTACTCATAAACGAAAAATTAAAAACCTTAAAAATTCTTGAAGATGGAAATCCGATCTGGTTCTAAACTTAATAGACAATGGGCATTATTTAGAACTATAATCCTTCCGAATTTCAGGACCCTAACTCTACTTATTTTCGAGTTATCATAAAAAGAGTATTGTTGACACACACACACACACACACACACACACACTAACGGACATTTTTTTTTAATCTCATTTTCGGACTCCTGAGGTCGAGTTATGATATGTCAAGATATGTCAAAAAATAAAGTTCGAAAATTGTCATCGTTACGAAGCTTCCTCCATGAGGAAGCAATATAAAAAAAGATTCACGTAAAGAATTACAATTATCCTGACTTGGAACAACGAATTTTCGAAAAAATTATAATTCTAAGTTGCGACATGGAATTTCAGTAAAGAAATTTAATTTTGAGTTTGAAACATGGAATTTCCGTGAAGAATTATAAGTTTCACATTGGGATAAGGAATTTTAGTAAAGAATTTTCTAAAAGAATTCTAATTCGGAGTTGGGTCAGGGGATTTCGGTAACGAATTGTAGTTCTAAGTTGCGACATGGATTTTCCGTGAAGAATTATAAATTTTACTTTGGAATAGGGAATTTTTGTAAAGAATTTTCTAAAAGAATTATAATTCCGAGTTGAGACAGGGGATTTCAGTAACAAATTATAGTTCTAAGTTGCCACATGGAATTTTCATAAAGAATTATAAACTTTACTTTGAGACAGGGAATTTTAGCAAAGAATTTTCTAACAGAATTATAATTCCGAATGGAGACAGGGGATTTCAGTACTGAATTATAATTCTAAGTCGCGACATGGAATTTCCGTAAAAAAAATATACAGAATTTTCAACTTAAGACAGGGAATCCCCGTAAAGAATTATAATTTTTACTTTGAAACGACGAAATAGTAAAAAAATTTCTAAAAGAATTATAATTCTGAGTTGCGACATAGAATGTCAGTAATGAAATATAATTTTGAGTTTAAGACAGGGAATCCCCGTGATGAATTACAATTTTTACTTTGGGACAGCGAATTTTAGTACAGAATTTTCTAAAAGAATTACAATTTCGAGTTGGGACATGGAATTTCACTAAGGTAATTTAATTTTGAGTTGAGGACAGGAAGTTTCTGTGAAGAATTATAATTTTTACTTTGAAATGACGAAATAGTAAAAAATTTCTAAATAATCAAAATTCTAAGTTGCGACATGGAATTTCAGTAATGAAACATAATTTTGAGTTTAAGGCAGGGAATTGTTGTGAAGAATTAAACTTTTTACTCTAGGATAGGTAATTTTAATCAAGAATTTTCTAAAAGAATCATAATTCCGAGTTGGGACAGGAGATTTCACTAACGAATTATAATTCTAAGTTGCGACATGGAATTTCAGTAAAAAAGTAGAATTTCCGTGAAACTGCAAAGAATTATAATTTTCATTTTGGGGCAGGGAATTTTAGTAGAGAATTTTCTGAAAGAATTGTAATTCCTAGTTGAGAAATGGAATTTTAGTAAAGAAATATAATTTCGAGTTTAGGGCAGGGAGTTTTTATGACGAGTTATAATTTTTACTTCGAAACGGAGAAATAGTAAAGAATTCCCCAAAATAATAATAGTTCTAAGTTCTAAGAATTTTCTGAAATAACTATAAATCCTATTTGGGACAGGAGATTTCAGTAACGAATTATAATTCTAAGTTGCGACATGGAATTTCAGTAAAGAAATATAATTTTGAGTTTAAAACAGGGAGTTTCCGTGAAGAACTATAGTTTTTACATTCGAACAGGAAATTTTGGTAAAGAATTTTTCAAAAGAATTATAATTCTGAATTAGAACTGGGAATTTTTGTTTAAAATTATAATTTTCATTTTAAGTTCACCTTAAAACAGCAAAATTCATTTAAAAAATCTTCATTTAACTTAGAACAGGGACTTTTTGACACGAAACAGAAATGTTGGAAAAGAATCTTGATCCTCATTAAGAAGAAGGAAATTTAAAGAAAAAAATCCCTGTTGCAAGTCAGAATTCTTCACAATTTGAAACTTTCCTCTTTCAAATTTTGGAAAAAAGGAGCTACTACATTTTTTAATTATAAAATCAAATTCTGTAAATAAATATAATTCTGACTCGAAGCAGGGAATTCTTGAAATTAATTCAATCGCGAGTTGGTAAAGGGAATCTTCTAAAGGAACTATGATTCTGGGTTTGGACGGGGAATAAATTAATTAAATATAAAAAATTTACCCGTAAAGAATTATAATTTGGATATGAGAGCAGGGAATTTCGTGAAGAATGATAATTTTGTCTTGGAACAAGAATTTAAAACTTCCCTCTTCCAAATTTTAGAAACAGAGAATTACTATATTTCTGAATTATAATAGAAAATGTTGTAAGCAAATATAATTCTTACTTGGAATAGAGCATTTTTGGAAATAAATTTAACTATGACTTGGAATAGGAAATTTCCGCAGAGAATTATAATTTTTACTTTGAGACATGGAATTTTAGTGAAGAATTATTTTTTGGTTTGGAACAGAGAATTTTTGACATAGCACGGGAATTTCGAAAAATAATTTTAATTCTGATTTAGAAGAAGGGGATTTAAAAAAAACCTCTTCAAATTCCGAATTATGATTCCTTTTTCAAAATTCAAAATTCTCTGTTCCAAATCCGAATTATAATTCTTATGAATAAGAATTATCTGATGTTCCAGCTCAGAACTATAATTATTCTTTTCCAAAATTCTCTGTTCAAAATCAGGAATCTTTGAAATCTTTTAAAATGTTTAGAAATATCTTGAAATCTTTAAAAATCGTTTGGAATCATTCAAATCCTTCAAGCTTCTCTAAATTGACCGGAAAAAAATAACGATTGACCGGGGAAAAAACCGGGAAATGTTCAGGAATTTAAAATCATCCGTCGGCTAGACACCTTGATGATTGAATTCAGAGAGTTCCGATTTGAGTATCAATTTTTCGGATTTGAATCGAAATTTAAAATAAAGCATTCAAAATTGTTTAATTCAAAGCTCTATTTCAAGCGTTTAATTTAAATTATTGTTAAAATTCGAGACACTCGACATTTCCTTCAATCAGAAACTTCGTAATCTGCAACAAAAATCTTAAAAGTAAAGAACACATTTCGTGGAAATAATCCACGGAATTCTTTAAATAAAATGAGGATAGAAAATAATAGAGTAAACGCGTGGCAGCTTCAAATTAAAAATAATCATACTGATCAGAGTCTAGAAATTAGCACTCCTGTGCAAAAATCACCCGATTTGTCCCTATTTCAATTAGGGCAGTGGTCAGATCCTCACTAGAACAACTGGACTAGTAAGTTTTAGTCAAGACCCTTCAAGGAACTGTTTAGATTTCCCATTCTTTGTGACTAGAAAAACTACGTACGTCTAGTTAGGCCCCAATCTTGTATCTTAGCCAGGTTTCAGTTGGGCCTTGATTAGAAAAGGAGAACCAAGAAAATTCTAGTCCGGATCTGTTCGGGTCTTAGTCAGTGTGGCCCGTTTTACTAAAATATTTCCAGTTCCCACGAAGACAAACAAGAATTATAATTGGTAACTAGTTACATTTTTTTTTAGTAAAAGTAACTATAAAAATCGTTACTTTTTTATTTACTTTCGAAATGTAATTCACATGTTTCTTTAACACAATCAATAAATTTTATTGCTTCTGCGACTAGTTTTTCATTTTCACTATCCAGATTGTAGCGACAGATGGCCATAGAAATTTATAGCCCAATGTTGGAAAATTGAAACTTTTCTCCCACCCTGGAATTCAAAATTTTCGAAAATCTAGAAAAAATTTCAAAGTTTAATATTCATTTTTCTTATTGAAAATTAATTTTTTCAACTGAAAGATTAATTATTCTAGGCAAAGATTTATTAGTTTAGTAGAAAATTTATCTCTTTGGTTGAAAATCCAACCATTATTTTTGGGAATTCATCTTTTTTGGGTAAAAAATATATTATTTTGTAACTTGATTTAAAACCAATCTGTTTGAAAATTTAACTATTTTCTTCAAAATTCAATAATTTTGATAAAAAATAATTCTATTAAGTTTAAAATTCATCTTTTTTGTTCAATATTCATTTCTTGGTTCAGTTCAACTGTTTTTGACTCAATACCAAAATCTTTTTTGATTGAAATATCAATTATTACATTTTTCATTGAGAAGTTATCTTTTTCCGTTGAAAATGAATTTCTTAATTGAAAATTAACTATTCCATTTTTGATTGAAAATTTATCTTTTGTTGTTGAAAATTCATGTATTTTGTAGAAAATTCGTCTTGTTTTAGCAAAAAATTTAGCTATTTTCTTGAGAACTCGTTTTGTTTTTTTTTGTTCCAAATTAAGTTTTTAAATTAAAAATTCAACTATTCTATTATTGTTTGAAAATTCAAGAATTTTGTTTAAACGTCTTCCTTTTTGGTTGAAAATTCAATTGATTCGTTAAAAATTTGTCTTTTTGGGTTAAAAAATTAACTTTTTCGTTGAAAATTCTACTTATTTTGGTAAAAAATTTCATCGGAAATTAAAGTATTTTCTTAAAAATGCATTTTTTTGGTTCAAAATAAATTTTTTTAGGAGAAAATGTAAATACTCTATTTTTGCTTGAAAATTGATCTTCTTCAGTTAAAAGTTCATGCATTTTGTAGAAAATCCGTCTTGTTTTAGTAAAAAATTCATCTATTTTCTTGAAAACTCGTTTTTTTTGGTTCAACATTAAGTTTTTTAATTGAAAATTTAACTGTTGTATTTTTGGTTAAAAATTCATTTTTTGGTTGAAGATTCAACAATTTTGTTTAAACGTCATCCTTTTTGGTTAAAAATTCAATTGATTCGTTAAAAATTCATCTTTTTGGCTTGAAAACTAACTTTTTTGTTGAAAATTCTACTGGTTTTAGCAAAAGATTTTATTGAAAATTTACAAATTTTCTTAAAAATTCGTGTTTTTTGGTTCAAAATTATTTTTGCACTGACAATGAAACTATTCTATTTTTGACTGGAAATTATCTTTTTCATTCGAAAATTCAACAATTTTGTCAAAAACTCGGCCTTTTTGGTTGAAAAATCAACTGTTTTATGAAAAATTTGTCTTATATGTTGAAGATTAACTGTTTTGTTGAAAATTCATGTTTTTGGTTTGAAAATGCAGCTGTTTGGTTGAAAATTAATCTGTTTTGGTTGAGATTTCAACTTTTTTGTTGAAAATTCATCTACTTAGTTGAAAGTTGAACTACTTTTTTAAAAACACATTTTTTAGTTGTAGATTCATCATTTTAGATGCAAATTCATCTCTTAGGTTGAAAATTTAACTATTTTCTTCAAAATTGTATTTTGTTGAGAATTTGTCTTTTCTGTAGAAAATTAGTTTTTTTGGTTGAAAATTTAACAATTTTGTTAAAAAGTCAGCGTTTTTGGTTAAAAGTTCATCTATTTTATTGAAAATTTGTCTTTTTGAGTTTTAAATTAACCTATTGCTGATAAATCAACTGTTTTGTAGAAAATTCGTTTTTTTGGTTTGAAAATGCAACTGTTTGGTTAAAAATTAATCTGGTTTAGTTGAAATTTCGACTTTTTCGTTGAAAACTCATCTACTTGGTTGAAAGTTGAACTACTTTGTTAAAAATGCATTTTTTGGTTGTAGATTCATCATTTCAGTTGTGAATTCATCTTTTAGGTTGAAAATTCAATTATTTTCTTCAAAATTGCATTTTGTTGAAAATTCGTCTCTTTTTGTAGAAAATTGATCTTTTTGGTTAAAAATTCAATCATTTTGTTAAAAAGTCATCCTTTTTGGTTAAAGTTCATCTGTTTTGTTGAAATTTGGTCTGTTTGAGTTGTAAATTAACCTATTGTTGATAATTCAACTGTTTTGTGGAAAATTCTATGTATAGTCCAATATAGGAACATTGGGATTTTTTTCAAGCCCCGAAGTTAAAATTTTTTTAATTCTATAGAAACACTTTTAAAAAGAAAAAAATCAATTTCAGAGTTGAGTATTCATTTTTTTTCCTTGAAAATAAATTTTTCTGACTGAAAATTCAACTATTCCGTTGAAGATTCAATTTTTTTACATTCTCATCAGAAAAGTTATTAGATTTGTGTAAAATTTGAGCCCCCCCGTTTTTGTCAAATGTCCACGTTTTAAGACCCCCTGAACTCGAAAAACAGGTTTTTACGAATGTGTCTGTCTGTCTGTCTGTATGCCTGCCTGTATGTCTGTATGTCTGTCTGTATGTCTGTCTGTGAGCACGATAATTTTCGAAAGAATGAATCTATTGGATTGGCCCTTGGTCAACTCTTTGAGTATTTAAAACTGAAGGTCAAGTTCGTTAGCCAGCCATTTTGGATAAAAATTATGAAAGTTATAGGATTTTCAAAATTCAAAAAAAGAAAAGAAAATGAAATTTTCAAGACAAACAATGCACGATATGAAAAAAGTTAAGAGTAGAGAAAACGTTGCTTTCTGAAAGCTCTACAAGACTATGGTAACAAATTTTTTAAATTTTGAGCCAAATAACGCAAGATACGAAAATAAGCTGGGATATCAAAATTGTTGTTTTTACGAAGGCCCATAAGCTTCCTACCAAACACTTTTTGGTAGGAGGCATAGTTTCTTTTTCAAGTATGAAAAATGATATTGGAATATTTTAATTTTAATTTTTGAGCCAAACGACGCAGGATAAGAAAAAAGTCAGAAGAGTAGAATTTGTGCTTTTA
>JAUMHM010087377.1:0-10388 GCA_032362435.1 Melikaiella ostensackeni | reverse complement strand
TTCTTATCACATTCCAAACATTAGAATCAACAATTTTAATAACAATGAGTCTCTTTGCTTGTTTGTTCTCATGCTGCATTATAGATGATAAAGTAAATCTTCGAATAAATCAAAGATCATTGAACTAATAATGTTGGGAAATTACTTTAACCAAAGAGTCGCATTTCAATTTTCCATTCAAAACTTACGTCAAAACTAAGAAACTTAATCTGACTTATAATTTTTTTGAAAATGAGTATCCTTATCTAAAATATCGTGTTCCATTGAATCAAAACTATGTAAGTTAGATTTGATTAATAATATACTTTTTAAAATTATTTGAATAATTCTAATAATGAGCTGAAAGAACGTTTAAATTTCGACCATGTCTTACCGTTGAGAATAGAAATTAACTGAAAGAAAAGCTTTTCATTATTCAATTAATTCTCAATTATCTTTTGCTCTTTACGGTCGATATTTACCCTAGAGGGAAACAAATTCTCTGACAATATGGTGAGTTCTGGATATTTATTTTATTAGCCACATTTAAAATAAATATTATCAATTCAAATTAAGTATGAAGCAAATACAACTGGAGTTATTCAATAAGATAAACTCATAAATTCACAGTATTCATTATTTATCCCATAATCGTGGGCCATATTTGAGACAGAATACACATTTTTATCTTTACATAAGATTATTCTAAAAAAATGAGCATGACTTTCTCCGTGATACGCAGGTAAATCGAGCGTAAAATGACTTTGTTTTCTCTTATAATCTGCATTCTGCATATCAGAAGTTCATTTTAGGATACCCTCCAGAAGTAAAATCTTTCGTATGGTTGATTTGAAATTAAATCAAACAAATTTTCCCCTTGTGTAAAACTGCACCGAGAATATTATGTTAGAAAAGTCTGTTTTGCGAAAATTCAAGAATGATTTTAATTTTGTTTGCTTAAAATATCCAAATTTTGTTCTCCAGTTTAGTTATTTTCCCTCACTTCATGGAATTATTTTTCATTGTGATTTTTAAAGTCTTAAATAATCTTGGTCTTAAATTCTGTTTGTTTCTTCTTCTTCTTGCCATTCATTAAATCTAAAACTTCCCCCAAAAAAGTATTTTTTTAGCTTCGTTTTTCATCATGAAGTTTTTGAAGCTGAACTGTCAAAATAAGACCAGTGATACTCAAAGTTTCGCACTGCAATACTTTGGATGCTATTTTTATTTTATCTCTGAGAATGCAAATTGCATTCGACATGTTCTTATCTTCGTTTGTGCTTACTAACCATAAAACAAATATTGCGCGTATCATTTTCGAAGATACAGTACTGGAATGACGTAACATAAAGAAGAACTCGTGCAGAAATTTCCCGACCTGACCCTGGTACTTTTTTACTTAAGGTCTGAAAAACGGTAAAATAATGATTTATTTATAACAATTAGAATCTTTAATTGGACGAGATCACACTATTTTATTTTAAGAAAGAGGATATATCTTGCTTTATCACAATATGGTCTTATTTTAAGACAAAAAAACTTTCTTTCATTAAAGATTTGAATGCAACAAATCAAAAATAGGCTTGATTTAAGATGTAAAAAATTAAGCTATACAAAATTGAGATCTATTTCCGATGTAATGGTCGGATACTTTTGCTATATTGATAATTTGTTACTAAAATAGAGAATTTAAAAAACTCTAATACTAACGTTCCTTTGCTATGACAACCTTCAATATAAGTTTCGTGAATAAAGGAATGCAAAAGAAAAACTCAGGTATTGTATACATTTCAAATATTCTATTTACCATTCTAATTATCATATTCATTATGAACTTGAAAATCTATTAATCAGTCACTAAAGTAAATATTTCATTCGAATATAGGGGCAAATGTCTGGAAACTTTTACTTTTCAATAAGAAAATAAATGATGACATTTTGGTGGGCACAACATTGGAAATTCGACTAAATTAGCTAAAGGTACATGTTGTATTAGGTTATTAATTTCGAAAAATATTGTGCTTATCATTTTTTACGATTAGCAGTAAGTTTTGGTTATATTTTTTCTTTGCTTTTCCCTCATCAGAATCAGTTTATTTGTACAAAGATTCATTTCTGAAAAAAGCTAACCTCTATGCTGATCATTATAATTATTTGAATTTGATACCAAGAATATAACAGTTTTTTTCTATGACGTTACTCGAGATTCGTGGATCAGGAATTTCACGTTGAATAATTTTTTTTTGTTCAATTTTCATAACGGTCGACCTTTGTGAAGAAAATATGTTGGCTATAAATTAGTAAATACGTGTTTGCTCGGGAATCACAGTCACATAAGGCTAAATATGAACCACGAGCAGGTAGTTACCAACTTTTCCAAACCATGAAATTATATTTCAAAGAGTATCATTGCTATAACGGTCGTTTTTGAATTTTGTACGCAGACGACTTATTTCTGCGAGATGCTATTCTTTTGAAAAGCAAATGCGCACAACAGTTCAGGTTGGGTACTTCCCTTTATTTTTACTTGAATTTTGAATTTTGATAGTTTTTGAGCGTGTGCAAGCTTGCTTCAATAAATAAATAATGTAAATATAACCATTACGGTTGAAATGTCAAAAACGAGGGACATCATTTAATATCCTATAACTTTGTTTGGATTGAACGAAATACAGATTTTCTTGACTGAACATGATCTAGGTTTAATTAAGTTAAAATGCATACTGTGTTTTATAACATTATCTTTTATCTCCATAGTTTTTAAGCATGAAAAGCATAAAAGAATGTGGATCGAGACAAGTTGACTTCATCAATAATCGAACATTACCACTTCAATTACTTTGGATCTAGAGTATTTATCTTGTTAAAGACACTTGTACAGCATACTTCACACTACAATAGATACCACAAAAAAATCTTTTCAATTTATAAAAATTACTCGAATATCTCAGAAGGACATAACAGAGAAATTTTCTAGACATATGTCCATAGATTTCATTGCACATTTTCAGTCTGATTTTCTAAAGGTTTACACATTTCTTTATATTTTTTGAAGCTTAAGTTGACAAGGAACATTAGTTCACTTTTTCTCTATCTGACCACTTATTAGAATGAAAACTTCTAAATTTGCACCCTTAGTTTCATCTGTAATACACAGCTCCACAAAAAAAATCGAAAAAATGTTCCCTTTGACCAGACCATGTTTATTTGATGTTTTTGGGGTCGCTAAATCCGAATCCGAAGTCCGTTTAACCCCATCACGTCAGGGATAGTCACAACCTCAAAAAAAGGCCCAAGAAACCAATCATCCCTTGAATCTTTAATCCCTTGATCCTTCAACACAAAAAACCCCATAACTATTTAATTCTTAAACCCTATCACCCTTAAACCCCATAACCCCTTAACCCTTCTTCACCCCATAACGTAGGCTTCTGTTCCTTCGGGGTGCTTTTTCAACGTGAGTTCCTCTTGCCTCTCACGGTTCGGGCTGCTTCTTTAGCGTGAGTTCCCCTTGCCTCTCACGGTTCGGGGTGTTTTTTTAACGTGAGTTTCCCTTGCCTCTCACGGTTCAGGGTGCTTTCTTATCGTGAGTTTCCCTTGCCCCTCTCTGATAATTATCAGTGAATAATAACAAAAATAATTCAAAAAATCTGCCCGCCTCGCGGGCACATTCTCATCGCGCGCTTTGCACGCAGCTCGCTTCGCTCGGAACATGAAGCGCACCTAGGGCGCGCGATTCGGTCGTCGCGCTTCGCGCTCGGTGTCATATGTTCTTCATGTACAAATTACACAATTTTTTTTTGATTTCAAATGAGAAAGAAAATTTATTTACTTGAGGCTCTATCAGCCTTAAGGAATACATTCTCATCATAATATTCACGCTTTGCGCTCGATTTTCTGCGCTCACTGTATAACATATACAAATAAATAGTTAAGAAGACGATTAAAAAAATTGTCTTGTTTTACCATTGGTTCTATGGATGAATCTTTTACAGCAATTTTATCTGACCTTTTAAAAGCACAAATTCTACTTTTTTGACTATTTTCTTCTTATCTCGCGTCGTTTGGCTCAAAAATAAAAATAAAAATTTTCCAATATTATTTTCTATAGTTAAAAGAAAAACTATGCCTCCTACCAAAAAATGTTTAGGAGCAAGTTTATAGGTCTTCGTAAAAGCAACAGTTTTGATATCTCAAGTTTCTTTCGTATTTCGTGCTATTTGGCTCAAAATTTGAATTTTCGATTCTTCAAGAAAATTCAAAAAGTTGTTATGACAATCTTGTAGGGCTTTCAAAAAGTAACGTTTTTCTTTTCTTGACTTTTTTTCATATCGTGCATTGTATGGCTTAAAATTTTCCTTTTAGTCTCTCCTTTTGAATTTCGTAAATGCGTAGTGTTTGAGGGTTGCTAGAAGTTGATCCCTTACAGCAATCAGTCGATAAAAAATTACGTGACGGATCTAGCTGAATAAGATCGAACTTGTATGTGTTCCGCTAAGATCAGCGTCCAAAAATGTGCATAGTCTACTACCAATCAAAGTCAGACCATTTTCACAATGAGGTTAGTTTTTCGAGGTTGCTAGAACCGTATTCTTTGCAGCAATGGGTCGATAGAAAAATCATTCGGATGATCTACCTGGATAAGGTCCAACCTTGTATGGGTTTTACTAACGTAGGAGTTGAAACATGTGCATAATCTAGTACCAATCTAATTCATACCAGTTGCACGATAAGGGTGGTTTTTTGACGTTGCTAAAACTGAAACCCTTGGAGCACTGAGTTGATAAAAAAATCATGTGACTGATCTACCTGGATAAGGTCGAACTTGTATGGGTTTTGCTAAGGTAGGAGTCCAAAAATCTGCATAGTCTACCGTCAATGAAGTTTAGACCAATTTCATGATAAGAGTAGTGTTTATGGTTGCTGAAAGTTAATCCTTTACAACATTAAGTCGATAAAAAATTAGGTGACGGATTTAGCTAGAGAAGGTCGAACTTGTATGGGTTTCGTTAAGCTAGGCGTCCAAAAATGTGCATAGTCTACTACCAATCAAAGTCAGACCATTTTCACGATGAGGTTAGTTTTTTGAGATTGCTAGAACTGCATTTTTTGCAGCAATGGGTCGATAGAAAAATCATGCGACTGATCTTCCTGGATAAGGTCGAACTTGCATGGGTTTCACTAATGTAGGAGATGAAACATTTGCAGAATCTAGTACCAATCAAACTCAGACCAATTTCACGATAAGGGTAGTTTTTTGGCTCTGCTAGAACTGCATCCCTTACAGCAATGAGTCGATAAAAAAACCATGCAACTGATCTACATAGATAAGGTCGAACTTGTTAGGGCTTCGCTAGGGTTGGATACCAAAAGTGTGCAAAGTATACCACCAATCAAACTCAGACCGATTTCATGTTAACGGAAGTTTTTGGGGGATGCTAAAACTCGATTCCTTGCAACATTCAGTCAATAAAAAAATCATGTGACTGATCTACCTGGATAAGTTTGAAATTTGAGGAGTTTCGATAGTAGCAGAGTCGAAAACATTCTCAAAAGTCTTCCTATCAAATTTAGCCAAATTTTACGATAGGGGTTGTTTTCGGGGATAGTTGGAACATGAAAGCTCACCATATTAACCCGCTGGAAAAATCAAGAAACCGAACTACTTCAATAAGATCAAATTTTCGCAAGCTCGAGTCTTGAATATTTATGAGCAGAAACTGGAAACATTTTTTTGTGGAAGTGAATTGGATAAATGGTTCTTATAGGTTATTACACAGAATAAAAGACAAAATGTATTTTACAACATTAATGTAGATTCCCAGCATTCCTATCCACACGAATGGTTTTTTAGGATTTTAAAATTGGTTCATCTCATCGTTGGAAATAATTCAAATAACTGTTTGAAAAAGCATTTTCAAAAAAATTCTGCACCCAAAAAATTTTCAATCGTTCTGAAAATTTAGATTGTTCGTTATATGAGAATGGATTTTTCTCGATGTTAATTGTTGTACTGGAAGTTGTTTGAAGGCATTGAAAGATACATCGAAAAGGAAAATTATATTCTTTTAATATACATACATAGACTTGAAAATAATTTTGTTAAAAGATTTAGCAATTTTAGCTTATATGGTTGCTTTTTTTATGTAATGGTTGATTTCACAAAAGCGATTCGTATGACGTTGAGAAGTAAAGAAAGAGCGCAAAAATCCCAATAGTTAGTGTATACAATTTTTGGCATCAGTCTGCAGGTTTGTATTCAGATACAAATAAGGGAGTTGTTTCTGTAACATTCAGGGGTGAAGAATAACTTTGCTCCTCAGTTATGTTTTAAAAATACCGTGTTAGTATTTCATGAGTATTTTCCATCCGAATGAAGAGTTTCTTTTTTTAAAATATGTTTTTGCAGCACAGGGGGTTGCTTTTTTAAAAAAGGGTTGATTGTACGAAAGGGTTCTACATTACATTGGGAAGCAAAAAAAGGACAAAAAACTCTATCCTAGTCATTTTTTTCACTACAGGGGTAGTTTTTTAAAATAAGGGTTGATTTTACAAAAGAGTTTCTTAGCACATTAGAAAGCAAAAAAAGAGCAAAAAAATTTAACCCAATCATTTTTTTTAATTTAATGATTTTTGTAGAGGGCGCCGGTGAGTTGACGGCAAACTAGCGCCGCCCTGCTTTTCGAAAACTAATAGAGGAGAAAAATTTTTGATTTTGGTAAAAAATAGCAAAAAAGGCAAAAAAATATGCATTATATGACTTTTTGTTTTCTTCGTTAGTGGCGCCGCTGAATTGTCTGACCTCACTTCTAAGACTCTTCTAATGTTTAAAATATAGTCTCAAAAAAGTCTCATAGTTTTTGCGTACGTTTTTAATGATTTCTCGAAAACTAAGGCAGATCTTATTTTGATATTTGCAGGGCTTGTAGAGGACATTCTAAACTATCTGCAAAAAATTAAAGAAAGTAAAGAGTGGATTTTTTTTAGGATTTCAGTTTGAAAATTTGTTTTTGAAAAATCCAAAAATTTTCGATATTTTTTGCCAAAAAATATTTTTTCAAAACTGCGTCTTATTACGACTGATTAAAAAAACCTCAATATCATCGAAATCACCGAAGTTATGAGTATTAAAAAAAAAGTACCAAAATTTTCAATTTTGAATATCTCCTAAGTTTTTGAAATAAATTTTCAACAATGAAAAGGAATTTCCAATGAAATTTTTTGAATTTTAAGCTATTGAAATGAACTTTCAACTAAAATGCTGCTTCTCCAATCAAAAAATAAATAAATTTTGAATCTATTACGTAGTTAAATTTTCAACTCAAAACATGAATTTGCTACCAAAAGAAGACAAATTTTGAATAAGATAGATAAATTTTCAGCTAAGAAAGACAAATTTTCAACAAGAAGTAGAATAGTTCTATTTCAAGTTAGATAAATAAGTTTTCAACTAAATAAGATAAATTTTTAACGAAATATTTAAACTTCCAAACAATAGATGAACTTTCAACAAAAAATTAAATATCTATAAAATAATTGGGACAAAAAATGAAAATTTCTAGTTACTTGAAGTAATTTTCAATTAAAAAACTAATTTTCAACCGAAGAAATGAAATTTCAACCAAAAAGATTAATTTTCTATCAAAAAGAATAATTTTTATCAAAATACACGAGTTTTCACCAAAATTGTTAATTTTCTAGGAAAAAAATTAAACAAAATAGATGAATTTTCTACTAAAAAAGATAAACTTTCAACAAAAAATAAAATAATTCAATTTTCAGAAAGAGGAATGAGTTTTCAAGCAAATAAAATTAATTTTCACACAAATAGCTACATTTTCAACCAAACAATTGAATTTTCTCCCAAAAAGGTTAAATGTCTATGAAAAAAAATTCGACACGAAATTTAGTTGACTTTTTAATTTGAAAAAATTAGTTTTCATTAAAAGGAACAATTTTCAACCAAAGAAATGATTTTTCAACCAGAAAGATTAATTTTCTACCAAGAAAGAATATTTTTCAACAAAATACGTGAGTTTTCACCAAAAAGGTTAATTTTCTAGAAAAAAAAAATTTCAACAAAATAGATGAATTTTCCACTAAAAAAGATAAACTTTCAACAAAGAATAAAATAATTAAATTTTCAGCAAGAGGAATAAGTTCTCAAGTAAATAAAATAAATTTTCACCCAAATAGCTAAATTTTCAACCAAACAATTGAATTTTCTCCCAAAAAGGTTAAAAGTCTATGAAAAAAAGTTTGACACGAAATTAAGTTGAATTTTTAATTTGAAAAAATTAATTTTCAATAAAAGAAACAAATTTTTAACCAAAGAAATGATTTTTCAACCAAAAAGATTAATTTTCTAGAAAAAAAAAATTTCAACAAAATAGAAGAATTTTCCACTAAAGAAGATAAACTTTCAACAAAGAATAAAATAATTAAATTTTCAGCAAGAGGAATAAGTTCTCAAGCAAATAAAATAAATTTTCACCCAAATAGCTAAATTTTCAACCAAACAATTGAATTTTCTCCCAAAAAGGTTAAATGTCTATGAAAAAAAAATTCGACACGAAATGTAGTCGAATTTTTAATTTGAAAAAATTAATTTTCAATAAAAGAAACAAATTTTGAAATGAATTTTCAACCAGAAAGGTTAATTTTTTACCAAAAAGAATATTTTTCAACAAAATACATGAATTTTCAACCAAATATTTAAATTTTCAATGAAATTTTCATCCAAAAAAGTGAATAAGTCACCAAGAAAATTAATATTTTAACACAGAATACAAAATCTTAACAAAATACAGAAATTTCCAAAACAAATAGCTGAATTTTCAACTGAAGAAAATTGATGTTCAACGAAACATAAAATAGTTAAAATTTCAGTTCAAAAATTAATTTTCAATAAAAACTAATTTTCAAGACGGAGAAGTGGATTTCAAACTAAAAAGAATAATTCCCTACCAAAAAAGATTAATTCTTAGCAATATACATGAATTTTCAACCGAAAATGTGAATGAGTGCCAAGAAGATTCATTTTCTACCACAAAAGACAAAGTTTCAACAAAATATAGAATTTTTCAAGTAGTTGATTTTTTAACTAAAGAAGGTAAATGTTGAACAAAACATGAAATAGTTAAATTTTCAGTTGAAATTTTGTTTGAAATATTAACAAAATATTTAAATTTTGAACAAAAAAAAAACTTTTCTTACTAAAATATTGAATCATGAACCAAAAAAATGAATTTTCAACAAAGTAGTTCCACTTTCAACTAAGCAGTTGAATTTTGAGCCAAAAAAGGTTTTCCAGTCGCTATTCACTATTCATGAACTTACCTCCCTTGGATTGTATAGTTCGGTGTCAGAGCTTGACATGCTATACCGTTAGATCTAAAAAGCTTCTACAAAGCTATGGGCGTTTCGGCCGCAAGCAATTCGCAAATTTGGGATGATTTTAACCCGCGTGGAAGTGGAAGGGAGGACAGTTCAGGCTCTCTGCTTGGCTCACCGCTCCTCTCTCTTGTTAGAACTCGGCGAAAATCTGATCTTCTCGGATCCGCAAGAATTGTAGATTTCTAAGAAGTCAGATTTTACGTTAAATTTCCAACACTTAAGTCGATATAATATTACTTTTACCTCAAACTGAAGTTTCTAAATTCTAAATTTTAATAAAATACTTGGAGGCTGTTACTGAGAGTAGATGAAAGTTAAATTTAATTTGAGACGAAATTAGAATTAAGTTGTCTGCAAAGTGAAATTTAAAATTCTGATTCCAAATTTCCGACAACGTGTTGACCGACTCATCTTCAGAAAAACAAGGAATGCGGATCTCAAATTCCCTTTGCAGAGGAAAATGATGGTCGTAATACATTAGTGTAAGTTTTCAATCCGAAAATATGAATTTTTTATAAAAAAGTTAATTTAAAAAAAAAATTGCTAAATTTAAAAGCCAAAAATATGAATTTTCTATAGATAAGTTGAATGTTCATCCCAAAGAAGATGAGTTTTGAACGAAAAAAATTAATTTCCAATTGAAGAAGATAAATTTTCTACCAAAAATAGAATAAATGAATTTAAAGTTTAAAAAACAAATTTTCTACAAAAAAACGAAATTACAACAAAGTACATAAACTTACAAATAAAAAAAATGAATTTTGAACCAAGAAAGTAACGATACAACGAAAAAAATTAAATGCCAATAAAAGAGTTGACTTTACAAAAATATGTAATTTATGTAATTTTCAATTGAATAGTTGCATTTATAATCAAATAATTGAAATTTTTATTAAAAGAGACAAATTGTGAAGAAAAAACTCAATTCTCAACCAAGAAAGACACCTCCCCTCGGACTAGAACCTTGACGAAGTCCCTCTCACAGCACTTTGTGATGAGAGAGAGACGGTTGG
>JAUMHM010087376.1:0-28798 GCA_032362435.1 Melikaiella ostensackeni | reverse complement strand
GTAGGTGGTTTAAATATGGTATGGATGTTATGTTTATTGAGAACTCTTCCTATTTGTTCTGTGATACCTTGGATGTAAGGTAGGATGGTGGTCGTTTTTCTCTCTCTTTCTTTAGTAGGTTGTGTTGACTTGTTTTTTTACTTTAGTGTATTTTCTTATTGCTTTGTCAATTTGTTCGTTTCTGTAATCGTTCGGTATTAGGATTCGTTTAATGTCTCGTAATTCCTCCTGTGAGTTATCTTCGTCTGTTATGGAAACAGCTCTGTATATAAGGGAGTTAATGACTGATTGCTTTTTAGATTGTTGGTGGTGGGAGGAGGCATGTAGGTATCTGTTTGTATGAGTGAGTTTTCTGTAAACTTCATGCCCCAATGTGTTATCAGATCTTTTGTAAACTAAGACGTCCAAGAAAGGCAATTTCCCGCTTTGTTTAATTTCCATGGTAAACTGGATATTTGGGTGTAATCGATAGATGGATTTAGAAACCTTGTGTAGTTTATCCATTTCATGTCTCCAGATGACCAAAGTGTCCTCAACGTAACGGCACCAAAATTCCAGTTTAAGCTTGGATTGGTTGAAGATATTAGTTTCTAGATGTTCCATAACGATGTTGGCTATTACCGAAGAGATTAGAGATCCCATTGCTGCTCCTGAGGTTTGTAAAGGATCCAATATTATCGTATGTATCAGAGATTGGTACTTTCTTGAAGAGAGATGCTACATCGAAACTCACTAGGATATCTTAGGGTCTAACGTGAACCTGTTGTATCTTTTTGATAAAGGCAAAAGAGTTTTGGATGTGTGTGACAGAGTTTTCTGTAAAAGGCTTCAGTTCTTTGGTGAGGAAGCGTGCTAGGTTGTGAGTTGGTGAGTTTATTGCGCATAACGATCGGTCTTAGTGGAATATTTTTTTTTTGATTTTTGTGAGTCCGTAAAGTTTTGAAGAGGTAAAATCAGTGGGTATAAGGTAAGATATTGTTTTGTTGTCAAGTTAAGAGTCTCTTAGGGGGATTTTTGTTTTGCTAACTATTGTTTTTGTGGTGTCTTTTTTAAGGTTTTTATACGTATCGTCATTCAGAAGGTCCATGATTCTGTTGTTATAATCTTCTTTATTCATTATTACTGTTGTGTTGCCTTTGTCTGCGGGTAATATTATGATGTCTTTATTCTGATTGAGTTCTTTAATTGCTGTTTTTTCTTGTTTTGTCAAGTTTGAGGAGGGAATTTGGGCTTGGCGTAAGATGTTGGCCGTCCTACGCCGTAAGTCGTTCGCTTTTTCGGGTGGAAGGTTATATATTGTGGATTCTAAATTACTGATGATTTCTTCTTTTGGGATTTTGGAGGGGGCTACTGCAAAATTATGTTCTCCCAAGATTCGTATTTTTTCACACGATTGAAACCCGAAACACCTACTAAATCTCACCTACTAAATGTGAAATGAAAAATGGATATTTTGTTAAACTTGATATATTTTTATTGCCTTTTTACAGAATCAAGCTCACATGGAATTGGAAGGCAAGCCGAAGTTCAATTTGACATAACTCCAATGCCGCATAGAACTCCATCAAGTGGGCTAGTGGTTACTCCTTTAAATGATATACCAGAACTCAACATTCCTCCAGGTGTGCTTATAAGTTTCCGCGATCAAATAATTTGTGTGAATCAAGGTGGTGCCCTTCTTCCAATCACACAATATGGCTCATTTACTATATTTCACCAGCCGTACAACATCGTTGAGCATATTTGCAAAACAGATTGGCTCCATAGAATCGCTGATTATGTAAAAGAAGAGAATCTAGGTCGACAGGCGATGGCCAGTGCAGTGAGAGCTGCAAATAAGGTACAAGCCCGTCAAGAAAGTGATTACTTTAATATGCAAAATATAGATCAAGGCAACGCACGTACTGTTCAGTGGGATGAAACTCATTTTGTACCCATGAGATCATCGTTAGATTTCAGTTCAAGAAATCCAGCTGATGAAGATATAGATCGTACGGCCATCGAACTCGCGGCGCATATGAGTCGAATAAGTTTTGATCCCCCGAGACATTCGAGTTACGATGGTACAGAAAATGAAGGTCACATTGCAGGTCATACACAAAGGCCTCGAAGGCCCAACCCCTGGCCGAATCATTCTAGACACAACATGGGAATTTAAGAATAATGTCAAAATATGAAATGTGTTATTCTATTCAAAGGAACCTTTTCGACGTCCCGGTTATTTTTTCCTAACTATTTGATTTCATTTGTTAAAAATTTGCGTAGTGGTGTATGTGCTCATGATTGATAAAAGAAAACATTCTGTAACCGGTTTCCATGAGTTCAATGTATGTGAGTGCTTCAAATAGGTCATCTGCGGAGCCTTTTTTCCATGTCTCTAATATGATTCTTAGCATTTGCATCGATTTTTTATACAAATAGCCTTGCTCTTCAAATTTCTAGTCTGTATGCGCTTAAACTGCAAGGTTTTATGTAAAGTTTTAGGTACTTATTATGTTTACAGTGCCAAACACTGTTTCAGCAATAAGAGTGTTAGAACTTTGTCTTCAGGTCTCCCTCAATGCAGAATGACATTGTATTATCTTACTATTACATGCTCGAAACTATGTAAATAAAGTTCTGCTAGTCATGAAATTAAGGATTGGACCTCTATATTTATTTTTCACCCATATTTGTTCCTATATGTGAGAAAGTTTTTTGTAATGCATAATTTAAATCATTGTTTTGCCGCGAGTAAAAATTCCGATTCATCTTCGAAGCTTCGTTTTCTAGACAACAACAAAATAATTCAAAATACTATGACCATAGAACATCACACAAAGTGTTTGTAATATTGAAAGGTGTGACAAGAAAATTGTAAAACTTAATTTCGTTGCTTATAACATTGGAAATTGAATGCGCTTCGTCATCTTTTGAGCCTTTTTTCGTCGCGACCCAGAGATTTTATTTTGTTTGCAGTTACAGTATTATTCAACCATAATATAGATATATTTCGTTTTAATCTGGTAAGAGATTATTTTTATAACTCAAGCATACATATTCGTGTTAAGTAAATAACTTGAATATAAAAAAGTAGATAAAAAATGCCCTCATAAACAGACATCTTGGCATTACTTTTTAGTGCCGAAGTTAGAAATTTTGAGAGTATGATTTCTTATCTCAAAGGAAATTGTCTAAATAGCTCGTTATTGAATAGAATCAATGCAGATACACCTAAGGGACATAAATAAATGATTCAATGTACAAGTTGAACATTATAAACAATGTATTTGAATAAATTCTTCAGTATGTCAGTTTACTAAAGAAAAAATAATATTTTGTTTTTATATCGTTATAAGTTATTATTA
This sequence comes from Melikaiella ostensackeni, assembly GCA_032362435.1. Classification (NCBI taxonomy): domain Eukaryota; kingdom Metazoa; phylum Arthropoda; class Insecta; order Hymenoptera; family Cynipidae; genus Melikaiella; species Melikaiella ostensackeni. The sequence goes on along the minus strand of JAUMHM010087376.1, from coordinate 25,451 downwards.
AAATTGTATTAGTAACGGGAAGTTGTCATGATTTAAAAATTATTGAAAAACTTATAGAGTGATAAACAATTTTTCAACGCACTAAGTCCTATGGGTAGACTAGTTGAAATGATAGAGGAGGTAATGTTGGAATGAGAACATGTTATTAAAAGATGACTTTTCATGAAAAATAATCTATGTGCTAAATGATTTTTTCCTTAACCCTATTCTTTATGTGGTATATATAATTAAGTGCATAAACGGGTTTCGTTCGTTGTTATTGGCAATTATACTACACACGCAACAGGGTTGGATAAAAATTGTCCAATACATGGACTCTATGTAACTTTTTCGTAGAATCCAACGGCGCTACTGGTTTTGCCGTCGTTCGCATTTTCAAACGAATTTCTTCAAACAAAAATTATTCAACCAATCGGAAGTATGAAAAGTTTTTCATGAAAATTTCTTTTTGATGGAATTTTCTCAGGTACCACGTTTCGAGTGAATCCAATAATTCTTTCAAATGCACTCCCGCTATATTTCACGCGCCATTTTGTTTTTAAAATTGTTACTTCAGTTCCGAATCAGCGACTCAAGAAATCATATACATCATTTTATTAGAGATTTCAAACTGCTGAATTCATATATAGTATCAGTTCAGTGATATAACTAGAAAATCCGAAACATAACCGTGAAACGAAATTGTCTGAGCGGCGCTTTGCAGGACAAAATTAGAATTGTGTATTTCCAGGCATCGAATCCAATACATAAGTCAAGTTAGCGTTTGTTTTGCATGAATGTTCTCCCTGAATCGGAATCAGTGGATTCTCACTTATTCCTCAGTAGCACACTTTTCACTGAGGAATCAGTGGAATGGATTTTCGTAACAAAAACGTCGTCTTTCAAAGGTTTTCGAATTAAAGGTTCACCGAATATTCCTTCTTTTAACTTAGCATCGAGCAATTGGGGAAACTGAGACATTCTACTATATACTGGAAACATTGTCCGTTTTTATTTAGTGCTTTTACAAATTGTTTCATTAGACCCAACTCGATGTGAAGAGGTGGGAGGAGGACTCTTGATGGCTCCACTAATGAGTCATTAATGACGTTTCTGCAACCTTGTTCCAGTGACATTCTTTTCGGCCAAATTCCTTTCTTTTAATGATTATCACGATCTCGGCTGTCTCATTGGCACAAGAAACAAGGATACTTCGTATTTCCTGATTGTTGTTTTAGAAGCATCGTGAGAACTTTGAAATCTCCACAAATTTGCCATTTATGTCGTTCGTACTTGATTTTTTTCAAGACGATTTTCATACTACTGTGATTTTCATTGAGTTTTGTTGAATTAGCTATTCGTAGCGATGAATACTCGTTTGTATTGTGCTGAAGAAAGGTGTTCAGCGATTGCTCTAGGTAATCCCAAATCTCGAATAAAATCATTCAATTCTTTTTGGTACCACCTCTCTGAATGTATCGTTTTTGTGTAATATGTAGTGTACTCGTCATCAGATGTTCCACATTTAATGTTGGAAACTTCACTGTTGCTTGTAGAAAATTCTGCCTCATGTTTCGGAACGGCCGTCTTTCTGTGAATGTTTGAACGAGAAGTGCCAACGTCTACTGGAATGTCTGCAGTTTTTTTCATTTGTGGTACTATCACCAGAGAGACTGTGTTATAAGTTATTGAGTTTTTGATGAAAATTCCCTATTCTTTCGCATCGTCCATGCAGAATTGCCAGTCCCTTTCATTTTGCGGTTTTTTTCAAATTGCTGGTACAATAAACGTCAAGCGTGCATTGTTTTTCACTTCCCTTGCATTAGTGCAAGATTAAATTGCAAGCTGAGCAAATTATTTGAGGAGCTTAGCTTTCATCCCGTTCTGGAAACTCAATGTTGGAGTATTTTGCATACATGTCCCAGATTTTCCTAGTAATGTTCTTCCGATATTTTGGGATTACATATTTCGTTCAAATGTAACAAAATTGATTCTGATTGTTTTCACAACTATGCATTTATTTAAAGCTTTCGTTTTGGAAGCCATGCTTATTTCAATCCCCGCACGTTAAGGATCCTGTCCTGATCGTAGGCGAGTCCACTGCCCTGGGGGTGATAATCCTCATGCCTCGTCAGGGCAAAGTATGAGGGCTTCCCGGCTTTGATGAGGACAATGTCAACTCATCGTCAAATACACTACAGCTTCATTCGCATACCCTAACGTCCCCCTGCAGGGCAGCGCACCTTCGCTGGCTTCGTTACTGGCTGGGCTCGAAAGTGAATCATTCTACACATCTCTCTTTTCAGTGATGTCTTAGAATTGTCAGTTGTATAACTAATCTAGCTCTATTCTAGGAATCAGCAGCTTGAATACCGTAAAAAACATGTTTTTCCATCACATACTCGAAAGCGCGGTTTTTTGAGGTTACCATATGTCAAAAACCAATCGTGAAAGGTGCTATTTCGACCTCAAATTCAGATTCAGCGTCTCAAAATACATAGGAATAGATGTTTCGTCGAAAGTACCAGACATTTTTTTTTGTGGCTGTATAATCTTGGTTCTGAACAAAAAAACTCCAATTGAAAGTTGTACAGTATAAAAATACATCTTTCATGCTGAATACATTTCTTCTCTGAACCCATTACTTCACGAGAAAAGTGAGATTTTCCGGAAATGAGGCGTACCCATAGCTAAATGGAAGGCGATTGAGATGCAACTTAAATTATTTGTCAGACCTGTCACAGGGATGCTTTCAAGCCCTCTAACAAGAAATAAGAATGGGGTAGGGGTGTGACTTGAATCATTTCCGGGACCAGTCACAGAGGTGGAATGCCCCTCAACACGAGATATTGGAAAGGGGTACGGGTGTTACGTAAATTATTACTGTGACCAACATTTACCTTCATTTCTTGAAAAATAATTATTTTCAAGAAAAAATGTATTAAACGTGAGAGACGTATTTTTTAAAGATCTATGGCTTCTGCCTGTATATTTTTTCGAGGAACTGCAAGATATTTCAAGGGATTTTACCTGATTTCAAGTTATTTCTAAAAGTTTCGAGGGGTTTTACAGGATTTCAAGTGATTTTCAAACATTTCTAGGGATCTGAGAGGACTTCTAGGGATCATAAAATATTCAAAAAGATAAAAAAATTCAGGATATTGTAAAGCTTTTCGAAGCATTTTAAATCATTATAATGGATTTTATGGAGTTTCAGATGAACTGATAGAATCACATGAGCTTTCAGGTCATGCTAGATGGTTTAATTTTGATGATAGAACATTCTGATATAATTTATTTTATCAAAGAATATGCCCAACAACAATTCTCTTGAGAATTTTTTTCATGAAACTTATAGTATCTTGCGACCGCCATCTTTGACGCCATTTTTCAAAGAGTTCCGCAAACTTATAATCCAAAAAATCGTCATATTTCTTTTTGGGATGCCGGAAAGCTTTGATTAGAACCAAAAATAGCCACCAGGAAGCCACTAATCATTCATAATAATTTGTTGAAACTACTTTCGATCCTACCCATGATAATGCTTCCTGTGATTCGTCATTTTTCCATTATTTCTTAGATTATGAACCAGCACTCCTGTTCCGTTTCTTTGTCATGGGCAAAGGAATATCCACATTATTCGTTAATATCCATTTCAAAATTTCTGGTAATTCATAATACCTAAAAATTTCCAGAATTCCTTCATGGTATAAGTAGAAACCATCCCCGCGTTCCTGTGTTCCCGCATTTGTTATGAAAATATCGTACTGAAAACATTACAATCGGCGTTAAAAGTCCCAATGTTCCCACTTGTTTCGTAATATACTATTGAATTCAGTTCTCAAATTCTGACTACATAGCCATGCTCGATTCCCCTTAAATGAAAAGGAGTAACACACAGAGTATAAATGTGTTCGGAAAAAAGTTTCGTTCGAATTAAAGGCAGGGGAGCGAGTTTCCCTGGCATGCGATTCGAAAAATGATTACGAATATGAAAATTCAATGTAATAGTGAATTTTATACATTTCTCTTGTCTTTTTACAGAATTAAGCGCGCAGGCAAGGAACCGCCAAGATCCTTAATATTCTATTCAAACCAAATACGATCTTGCACTTGAGGGGGTCCGTCTTTGATTGAAATCTCTCCTTTATTTCTACAAGTAGCAGTATTTTTTTATTTTCCTCCTGATATTATCTTACGTTAGTTAACTGGATCCTGTATTAATACTATTCAGATATCAACGGGTATTATTCATTCTTTGACGGACTCAAAAGATAAATAACATGTTTTTATACTTTACTTGTTTCATTACAAGAACCAATAGCCCAACACAACGAGCGTAGCAGGCCTCCGAGCAGGAAGACTGGGGTTTGATCCATGTGCCGGCACCACTAGAAATTTTTCTATCTACTTCTACCGGGGCTTTGGTAGTTCGGAACCCACCTTAAACTGTAGGTTGCTTCGAAAGAGGCTTGTGACATACCAAGTAAAGGCTCCGTGTCGAGGGCACTATGCTTGGGGGTCACTAGTCTCTGATTAAGCAGAGGTTTCAAAGGTGTAGTACAATAGGTTTGACCGCAGTGCTATGATCATGGTCCATGACTGACCCAGAGAGGCTGAAGAGAATCATCCACGCGAAAATTTCTGAGCACTGAATGCACCATGAGGGAACAGCTGTAGAAAGAATAGTTCTAGCACGCAAGCTTAGGTGCAGAGGAGTTATGGATGTTCGTCGATTGTGTGATCCTCAGATTGCACAATCGCGCGAAGATTTTCGGAACAGGACTAACATCTTCCTCTACGACTACATCTGTAGTGTTGACCTATATACACCCTTGAAATTTACAGCTGTTGATTTCCAGAACATCGGCCACCTCAACGCCGAACAGCTAGCTGCTCCATGGCGGGGTAAACAGTTGCACAAACAACACCCCCTAACATCAGATCTTTCTTGCGTGGATAGTGATGCTTCAAACCTATCGTTGAGAGGGAAAAAACTCTTTCCGGAGACTGTAGGATTTGTCATTGCCATCCAAGGCAGGGAAATCAAGACAAGGAATTATCAAAAATATGTCCTCAGTATGGCGGCAGTGGTTGACAGATGCCGCCTATGTGGAAATCCCAATGATAACATCGAAGACATTATTGATGGCTGTATGATGCTTGCTTTGCAAGAATACACGCACAGACATAATGATGCTGCTGGGATTATTCACCAACGAATTGCCTTGAACAATGGCTTACTAGAAAAATTTGAGCCTCACTATGAATATAGCCCAGTTAAAGTATTACAGAATAAACACCGTTTCTTTTACTGGGACAGGACTATTCTGACTGATCACCTAGTCAGACACAATCGTCCAGATGTCTTTTGGTTAGCTAAACGTGCTCAACATGTGGAAATTATAGACATAAGCGTTCCCCTAAACGATAACATTAGGCTCCGATACATTGAGAAGATCCAAAAATGTTCGGAGCCGAAGCAGGAGATCCTGACTGTGTGGAGGGTGAAGAAAGTCACTATCCACCCGGTCGTGATCTCCTCTACTGAAAACGTATACGCGAGGTGCGTACAAATCTTGGAAGAACTGGGAGCTCAAAATTCGCTACATTTAATCAAGGAGGCGATATTGCTGAACACGTGCCGCATCGTCCGGAGTTTTCTGGGCGTCAACAATGATAGCGGCTAAAATCGCCTTTTATGGCCATCCCACGTACACGGTGAATGACTATTATGATCACATTTATAATTCTTGACTTTTGAACTTCTAATTTTTGACTTCTCTTCATTTTCTTTATGTGTGTGTCCGTTCACGTGTGTGAAGTTGTGTGTATATTTATCCCATCCATTAAATTAATTAAATTTTGAATCGTTGGTCTTAGTTGTTGGCATTGAAACTAACATTTGTATGAATGTCGGATCCCTATAAACGGGCTCTCCAGCATGAATGTTCGATCTCTATAGACGGGCTCTTCAGGTTGAATGTTGGATCCCTATAGACGGGCTCTCCAGAGTGATTGTTGGATCCGTATAGACAAGCTGTCCAGTGTGTATCCTTCGCGAATTATGAAGAATGCGCAAGCAGAATATAGAGTTGCAAAACGACGACTGACATCAGCGAATCTACTGAGCACTTGCCGCGTTTCGCGACCGTGTTCAGTAGCGGAGTACCGGGTCATGAGTACCTGTGGGTGGAAGGTGGGCCAATATAATAATAATGATAATAATATAAAAAACAAAAATGTGAAACGAAAAATGGATGTTTTATAAAACTTGATCTATTTCTACCGCCTTCTTACAGAATCAAGCTCACGTGGAATTGCACGGCAACTTGCAGTTCAGTTAGATTTGATACCAATGCCGCGTGAAGCTCCATCAAGTGAGCTTGCGACTACTCCTTTGAATACTATACGATGTTCAAGAAGAGAATCTAGAAAGCCGGGTCATGGCCAGTGTTGCAAAAGATGCAACTATTATATATGCCTGTAAACAGACGGGTTATAACAATGAGCAAAATGTACATTAGGACAACGCACGTGCCGTTTAGCGGAATATACCCGAGAGATTATTGTTAGATTTTAGTCCAAAAAGTTCAGCTGATCGAAATATGGATCGTATAGCCAACGAACTTGCGGCGCATATAAGTTAAATAAGTATTAATCCCGGGAGACATGCGAGTTATGACGGCACACAAAATGAAGATCATTTTCGGGGTCGTACTCGCAGGCCTCCAGGGCCCAAGCCAAGGCTGACTTACTCTGGACACAACATGAATATTTGAAAATAATGTTAAACTTTGAAATGGGTCGTTCTACTCAGAGGGACCTTTTCGACGTCCTGGTCATTTTTTTGACACTATTTGTTTTAAAATGATAAAAATTTGCATAGTAGTAATTATGCCCGTGAATAAGGGAAAAAATTTTTAATCGGTAAACATAAGTTGAATGTATGTGGAGCTTCAAATCGCTTATCTCCAAAACCTTTTTTCCATGTCTCTAGCATAATTTTATCTTTCGCAGCGTTTTTTATATGAATGACCTTGCTTTTTAAATTCCCGAGCAGTATGCGCTGTAACTGCAATATTTTAGCTAGAATTGTAGTAACTTAGTAAGTTTCGAGCGCAAAACCCTTCTCAACAATAAGAGCGTTAGAACTTTGTCTTCAGGTTCAACTCGAAATAGAATAACATTGCATTATCTTGTTTTAACATGCATAAAGTATGTCAATAAAGCTTTGTTATCCGTGGAATTGAAGTTCGGACCTTTACATTCCCCCCCACCGTTCTTATCAAATGTTTTCGTTTTGAGATCCTCTGAACCCGAAAAACAGATTTTTAAGAATGTGTATGTCTGTATGTATGTCTGTATGTATGTTCGTCTGTGAGCACGATTACTTCTGAAAGAATAATTCTTTTAGATTGGCCTTGGGTGCAATCTCTCAGTGTCGAATACAGAAGGTCAAGTTCGTTAGTCAGCCATCTTGAACGAGAATTCAAAAAGTAAGAGCATTTTAAAAATTTTTGAGATCATTTTTTTCAAGATATGAAAATTATATGTACGGTCGTTCGTAGCACCCAAAAAGTCGAACAATTTATCCTGATGACTTTTTTTTGATAAAAAAAAGCATTATCAGAGTTATAGCATTTACGAAAGTCAAAGAAAAAACAAACGAAAATGAAAATTTTAAGCCAAACAATGCACGACATGGAAGAAAGTCAGGGTAAGGAAAACGCTGCTTCTTGAAAGCCCCGCAAGACAGCCGTAACGACTTTTTGAATTTTTTGAAAAATCGAAAATTCGAATTTTGCGCCAAATAACGCGAAATACGAAAAAAAGTTCGGACGTTGAAATTGTTGCTCTTACGTAGACCTGTGAGCTTTGTTCCAGAAATTTTTTGGGAGAAGGCATTGCTTGTTTCTCAAGTGTGGAAAATGGTATCGGAATATTTTATTCTTAATTGTTGAGTCAAACGACGCGAGATGAGAAAAAAAGTCAAGAGAGTAGAATTTATGCTTTTGAAAGGTCGACTAAAATCGCTGTTAAACATTTCTTTGTGAAACCAACCGTAAATCATCAAGATAACTTTTTAATTGTCTTTTTAACGATTCAAATGGATCAAGTAAGTATTGAGCCCCATAAGCATGCGAGTTATGATATTACACAAAATGAAGATCAGATTCATATTCCCGCACCCAGGCCTCAAGAATCCAGACCAAGGACAAATAATTCCAGATAGAACGCAAACGTTTAATAATAATGCTAAGCTGTAACATTTAAAAAAATGAAATAAAATATAAGACGTAAATTATTTTAGCCACCGGCACTTAGCAGATAAGCTTCCAAATGCAAGGCTAAATCTAAAAGGAAAATAAAAGCGAAAAATTTTATTCACTCTTGAACGGTTTCAGTATTATTTAACCAAGATTAGAGTTCACTTTAGAAATCGGAAAAGATATAAAACCTAATTCCTCAGATTCAACACCAATTAAAATCAAGAGAGGAAAGTCTTTACTGATTGTTAAAGAAAGCCGAATTATGCAGGACCTACATTGAGTATCCCCTCAAATCACCTGATACGAAGCAAAATTGGAATTTTTAAGATACATGGTGGACAGAGCTTCAAAATTGTCACATATGACCTTTCATGAAAAAAAATCTAGAAACATGCAAACACCTTCTCTCCTTGAACCGCTATCTATAATTTTTCATTGAAAAATATGTAAACAGCAGAATTTATCAGATAAAATTGAAAGACAACAAGCAAATCAAACAAAGACCCTAGAGATTTTAATAGATTCAAGTCAGCAGATTCACAAATTTTCGGGAAAAATTCAAGGGCTTTGTAATCATTGCTATGTAAAATTCCTACGCATAATTTATAGAATTCTGTTTAAAAGTACTTGAATCCCATAAAATTTGGAAAAGACGTATGTGACAAACGAGACAAACAAAATTTCATTGATAAAATCACATGTAAGAATTCCAAGGCAGCATATATAGATCAAACATAAAGGCCCCTAAGAATAAGGAGAAATGAACGCAAAAGTAGTTATAATAGAAACGAGAAATACCATGGTGTTCTTTCAAAACCCAAAATCACACATGGGCATGACTTTGGTTGGGATGATGTGAAAGTTACGTATCGTGAATCAGAGAAGAATTTGTTGCCTGAGCCTGTATAGTGACAAGCACTGGCATAGGATATCCTCGGATGTCTGATCATCCCTAACGCATTTCCTGCACTCTGTGGTGGGATCTAGCCTCATTTTGTGCTCATAATAGTTCAAATGGTTGTGCCCAGTGAGCATCCGAACCACCAACCTCAAGTCTTTTCGGGCAATCTCAGGGTTTCCCTGGCTCTGTCCATCCTGTACGTACAGTACATGATGGCTTTAGCCTTTCGCCCACCATGGCTTTGTTCGCAGTACTCCCTGTGCTTCATCCAGGTCCAGTTTTCGATGTCCATCCTGATGCAGCAAGATGCTAGTCCTGGAGTCGGTTCCGGGCCTATACATTCACTGACTGCACTGCACTTCGCCCGCTGGTTCGCTTTTTCGTTGCCCCTGATCCCTGTATGACCAGAAACCCATTTTAGAGTCACGTTATTGTTTCCTGCCAGTTGGTTTACTGCCTTTTTGCATTACCAAACCAGTCCTGATGTTATGTCTTGTTTTCCAACTGCGGTTCGTATCGCTTGGCTGACTGAGCAAATTGTAATCTGCCTGCCATCAAAGCATTATTGAAATTTGTTCAGAATTTGAACAAAATACACTTTTCTGCATTACTCAATTTAGAAGTTAGATTTCTTACTATTATACAATGAAGCCGAATCCCTTTCAGGGTAAGCGTAATACGTTCGGTTCTATCCTCTTCGTACTACCTGAAATTAAGGACCATACATCGTTTCATGCACGCTCTTGTGTTTTCTATTAGCGTCTTACCGCACATATCCCGCAGGAACTGCATACCAAGCGCGTTTACTTTGCTCCTACTATTTTCTTGATACGTCCAGTTCTCGCTACCATACAACACTGTGGGTCCAAGCACAGAGTTATATATTGCAATCTTAACTTTACTCGTTACATTTTCACTCCTAATAATAGCTTGTACACTGCCAATAATCTTTCTACCCTCGCTTATACGTCTGGATATCTCTGCATCTATCTTTCCGTCAGCAGTCAATAAACTTCCAAGATACACGAACTCATCAACTTGCTCTATCCTCTTTCCGTTTAAGGCAATGTTGCATACTGTCTTCTCACCTCTTTCTTTGAACACGATAATTTTTGTTTTACTTGCGTTAATCTTAAGATCCATATTCTCATGCTGTTCATTATTCTCTGCAAATCGTCGACTGATTCTGCTGTAATACTCTTATCGTCTGCAAACGCCAGTCCACGTACTTTCACTGTCCCAAGATGAACACCTTCTATGTCTAAGGAAGGCATTCTTAGAAATTTGTCCGTGTATAGATGAAATATCCAGGAGGACATAATGCAGCCTTGCCTGAAGCTCTGCTTGATATCAAACCAACCGCTCAGTTGTCCATTCACTCTTAAACTCACTTTACTACTATTATATATTGCTTTAATTGCTCTTCGAATGCAACCATTCACTCCGTGCTTTCAAAGGACATCTTGAAGTTGAGATCTAGTTACTTCATCGAAAGCTTCTTTCAGATCAACAAATGCACAGGAAACTCTTTTGTTCACTCTCAAACTTTTTTCTGTGATCTGCCTGAAGCTGAATATTTGATCCGCACATGATCTGCCTGGCATAAATCCACATTGAACTTCCCAGATCTTTCCCTTAGTTATTCCCATGATCTTTCAAATAAGTATCTCGGTGAATAATTTGCTCACGAAACTTAGTAGGCTCATCGCTCTATAATAAGTACAGTCGCCTTTACCACACTTCTCCTTGCAGATTGGGACGACAATCGCCTTTCTTCAATCATTTGGAACTCCACCATGCAGAGCACATGTATTAATAAATTCGCTAAGCCACACAAACAAATATCTGCCAACGCTCTTAGGCATTTCAGCGGTGATACCATCCATACCAGCAGTCTCACCATTCTTTAGTTTTTCAATCACGGATTTAATGTCGTCGATATTGATTCTTCCTCTGCTACCCATAACGGAATTGTCTAACGTATTCTCTTCGATGAGGAGATTGTTATGCTCCATAGGTTGATCTCTGCACAATCTCTTGAAAAAATCTCTCACACAGTTCGAATCACTTTGTCCGAATACCATAACATTTCACCATTAGCTTTCTCAATTTCGAGTACCCCAGTATAAGAACCCCTTCTCCTAACCTTTACAACTTATTTCCAGCAACGAGACTCTTTTTAAGCATAAGCTAATCAATTTAATCGCTCTACCATTCGTTCTTGTATCTCCGAAATGGCCCAGTACCCTGTCGGAACCTTCGCGTTGAACAACCAACCCAGACATTCATATCCCCGAGTAAAATCAAATTTTCGCCAGGATCACGAGTTCCTAATATATCATTTAGAGTGTACTAGAAGGTAACTTTTACATCTCTCTTGTTACCACCAACTGGAGCGTGATACGCTATCATGAACAGTCTTCTGATTGACACTCTCATTCTAACCCATAGTAATCTAGGCGAAACACATTCGTACTTTCTGACATGTTGTTTTGCTCTCTCATTCATGATCAGAATGACTCCTCAGGTACCATATGATTCATTATCTACTCCCGACCAAAGTTCGAGTCCATCCTCTATATTTCTTATTTCACATACCTTCTTCTTTGATTCCGGTGCACACAAAATATCTAGCTTCTCCACGCGCATTGTATCCCGCAATTCGTTTTCCTTAAGATCATTTACACCTCCAGCATTCCAAACACCCAATCTCCATTCATTGCCTGAAACTTTTCCAAAGACATGCCTTTCGTCAACAGAAGTGTCAATGCTATTCGACGCTACACTATTATTCGCATTATTCATTGTTAAAGTATACACCCAACTACAATTTGATCCAAGAGATTTATTCCATTAGCATAAGATCATGTCTAAATTAAACAGCTAAATCGTCATGAGATGAAGTGTTCACTCATAACGTCAGTCCCACCAAACTTCGTTCATGCAAAGGAAATTATGAGAACCAAGAAAGAACCAGAAGAGTTGCGATCGGTTTGTGTTGTACACTGAGGAGGGCACCAGTCTCCTGGAGTTTGGCCTCTAAGGTGAAAAAAGTCTATTCAGTCCCCCAGCAAGGTGACAAGAATACTCAACGGAGAATAGAAACTGAACAAGCTCATGGACTTCCTCAAATTTTCTTTTCTAAAAAAAGTCAATTTTTGAAACGCTTACAAATCTCCAAAGCCTCACACATTCTCCAAACATTTTAAAAATGAGAAATCGTTGATCTTTAACTTGAGCAAAGAAATTTAAGTTACTTAGATAAGATGTGAATTTTCAATATTTTGCCAAAAATAAATGGCTAAACCAATAAATATGTTTGAGCAATTGCATATGTGGTACAAATGCCAGACATACTGGTATTCGGTTGAGTTTTCTTCACGAATTCGCAAAAAACTAAACTTTTCTTCCTTATTCCAGTAAAAAATTTACATTCAGACAATCGCATATGGTTTAAACAATGAACAACAAATTGTATCGAATATAATGATTTTTTATGTCGACTAATTTGCATATCTCTAATTGGAAAGCAGACAAAAAGTGGAAAATTTCAGAAACAACCGCAACTTTCTTGCATTATTCTTAAAGAATGTTGTTATAAATAACGATAAGTTGTTCAGACGATTTTTTTCTTAACTCTCATTGATTGGTGCATCGTTCTCATTGAGAAGCTGACAAGTTTTTAAAAGACAAAAAGTAAGAAATTGGAGGATAAATCTCATCTTTCTAGCATAACTATAGAAGAAGATGATCGCAAACAACAGTAAATTGTTCGAACAATTTTGTTTATTAAATAGCGTTAATTATTACCTCACTAAGTGAAAAGTAAACGAAAAGCTGAAAATTCCAGAAAACACCGCAAATTTCCAGTATGACTATAGCAAAAGATTGTAAACAATTATAAATTGATTAAACAATTATTTTTCATTAATTGCATTAATTATTACCTCACTCTACTTGAAGAGTGGCCAAAAAGTAGAAAATTTAAGAGAAAACCGCAATCATCTAGCATGGCTATGAGAAAGGGTAGTTGTAAACAATTATAAATTGATTGGACAATGATGTTTCGCAAATTGCATTTATCATTATCTCATCATGTGTAAGGTGGACAAGAAGTTGAAAATTTCAGAAGAAACCATCAACTTTCTAACATTACTACAGGTGAAGATAGATGTAAACGATTCAAAATTGTTTAAAAATTTACGTTTGTTAAATTGCATTAATTATTACCCTACTCCAATTGAAAAGTGGACAAGAAGTGAGAAATTTATGAAAAAAACTGCAACCATCTGGCATTTCTGTAGGAGAAGATAGACAGAAATGATAATAATTTTTAAAAAGAATTACGTATCATAAATTGCATTAATTATTACCTCACTCTGAGTGAAAAGTATACAAAAAGTTAAAAAATTCAGAAAAAACAGCAACGTTCTAGCATTATTCAAGGAAAGTATTATTAAAAATAATGATTATTTGTTTGAATAAGTACGTTTTTGAACTTAAATTAATTATACCTCACTAGGTGAAAAGTGTACAAAAAGTTGGAATTTCAGAAGAAACCGAATCTTTCTGGCAATATTCTAAGAGAATATTGTTATAAATAATAATAAGTTATTTGAACAATTATTTCAGTTGACTTAATTAAGAAGTGCCTCGCTTTAACTGAGAAGTTAAGAAATACGAAGAGGCCGAGACCTTATAGCTCTATTTTAAGAAGGAAATGTCATAAACAATAATAAATTGTTTAAACAATTTTTTTCAAACTCTAATTATCAGTGAAAATTAATATTTTATGTATTAGAAACTTTTGAGTACCCTAAATAAATCGAGTACTCAAAAGCTTCAAGAACCCGAAACTGTTCGAGAAGTCGAAAATTTAGAAAACCCGAGAGATTTCGAGAACCCCAAACAATTCGAGTACCTTACACAAATCTATTACTCGAAAGTTTCAAGGACCCGAAACAATTCGAGTACTCGGAGATCTCGAGAATCCGAAACAATTCGAGTACCTCACACAATTCTATTACTCTAAATTTTCAGGGACTCGAAACAATTAGAGTACTCAGAGATTGCGAGAACCCGAAACAATTCGAGCACCCGACACAATTCGAGTACTCGGAGTTTTTGAGAACCCGAAACAATTCGGGTACCCAAACCAATTCTTTTACTCGAAAATTTCAAGGACCCTAAACAATTCGAGTATTCGGAGATTTCAAAAACCCGAAACAATTCGAGCACCCGAAACAATTCATATATTCTGAGATTCCAAGAACCCGAGAGAATTCGAGTACTTGGAAATTACGAGAACCTGAAACAGTTCGGGTACTTAACACAATTCTAGTGCTCGAAAATTCAAAGGCCCCGAAACAATTCAAGTAGCCGACACAATTTGAGGAATCGGAAATTTCGAGAACTCGAAACAATTTGAATACCCGACACAACTTGAGTACTCGAAAATTTCGAGAACCTGAAACAATTCTGATACCCGAAACAGTTCGATAATAATTAATAATAAATATTGTTTTTATTTGAATTTACGGCATACTTCAGAATTATCGATACCGTTTCTCGGGGTCTGCTCGCACAGAGAGTACCGTTAACTCAATTTTCGATTACTAATTGAGATGTCAACCACTAAAGAAGTTTAGTTTTAATTTGTGAGCCCTTTTGAGTTCTGCTTCTGGCGCATGAAAGAGTTCGTGAGAAAGCAGATTTAATTTCGATCTTGAGGGCTTACATTCAACCGGGATTTTCAGAAAATCGAATTTTTTAAAATTGCATTTTCTAAAAGCTTATAGTTTCCAAAATATAGTGTGGAAACTTTATTCCGACATTAGCAAAATTGACGAAGTAACTGGTAATTGACCACCGCGTGACGAACTGATCGCGGTGAAGGGACCGAGCGTCGAGCGACCTGCTGAGAGTTCGACAAGTGGGAAGCACATAATATTTCTATTGTATGTCCTTTACGATTGTCCGTAATCTTTGTTTCGGAAGGAGGCGTAGCTCTGTAATGATTATAAGGAACATGGGTTTCCCGGTTTTTCCTGCCAACAAGCTCACGTACTCACCACGATCACAAAATTGCTTGTTAACTTTAAACGCGTTTTTTCTAACCGTGGTTTTCTAAATCGGTGCTCACAATATTCCGAGAATGGCTAGATGGATTTTGATGAGATTTAGACATAAAATTCTCCAGTATGTTTTCTAGTCCATGACGAACCACTTAAAAAAAATTCCAATTAAACTTTCTATTGCGGTAATGTATTTCAGATTGAGCATGCTCGCACCAAAAAATTATTATTTCATGGATTCGTGAAGATTTTTCAATGTTTGATAGCTCAAATGAAAGGTAAAAAACGAAAGGTCACCCCTGTAGAATATCACTTTCATAAATTCATTTTCCTAGCTCATCTTGGTCACTTGGTTAGTGGACCAACACTATCCGACTGTAGTGCATTGTACATTAAATTTGTCTCTAATGAGCCAGAAGGGAGGCAGTTGAAAGTTTATTCTTGATTTTTGACTTTTTTCTCTTCTATTATAGTACATAAAAATATTCATAAGAAGGTAGATTACATTTCGATTTTTTTAAAAATGTTGGTATTCATCCTTCCTTATTCCAAGTGACATCCATGTTTGCTCTATTATAAACTGAGTCACACTGTATACATGAAAATTTTTAAATGTATGTTTGCTCATTCAAATGAGGACAACGAGATTTTTATCTAGTTTCTTATATCTATATTTGCCCAATTATTCAATTATATTACCAAATTGTTACATTCAGGTTTTAATGAAAAAAATATTGAATTATGTAGAAATATTCTTTTTCTCAAACATCATCCGATTGATTTTATTAAAATACATATGCACAACAGTAATAATCTTATGAAAAGTAAAAGGAAGAATTAGAAAAAAATTATATTGAAGATTATAATAGATTTAACGTGGTAGCTTTACCTTATTCTGCAAAAATTTCAAATATTTTGAAATCTATGTAAGGAAAATTAGGTTTACGCTCGCACGGTGGGATTCGATGGAACTCAACCCGAAAGGTCGGCTCTTCCCGGTTTTTACATTCTCATCAGAGAAGGTATTAGATTTGTATAAAAATTTGACTCCCCCCCCCCGTTTTTGTCAAATGTTCACCTTTTGAGACCCCCTGAACCCGAAAAACAGGTTTTTACTTATGTGGCTGCCTGTATGCCTGTACGTCTGTCTGTCTGTGAGCACGATAACTTTCGAAAGAATGAATCTATTGGATTGGCCTTTGGTACACTCATTGAGTATCAAAAACTGAAAGTCAAGTTGATTAGCTGGCCATTATGGATGAAAATTCAAAGAGTTGGAGCATTTTCAAAATTTTTGAGACCATTTTTTTTAAGATCTGAAAATTATATGAACGGCTATTCGTAGTACTTGAAAAATCGAACGATTTATCCTCATGACTTTTTTCGATTATTTCGTGCCTTTTTTAAAAAAAACTCTATTTTTTGTTTTTTTAAGGGGGGGGGGGTATTAAGTATGATCATGTGGAAATAACACTGTAGTGATGAATTATTAGCATGATCTTCTCATTTTGGCAATTCAAAAGAGGCTCCATATGCTAAGCAGCTTGCGATAACGAAATCCTTTTGAAGTGGTTAAAAATAGGTAAAAAAGTTATTTAAAAAATCATTTCTTTCTGATTGCTCCTCTATCCTAAGCATTTTAATGCTTAGGCTTGCGCTACGAGAATTGGGAAGCATAATATTCCATGCAAAACCAAAAGAAGACTGATTATCACTCCTCCAATGGCCTAGGAGATATAACTGTCAAAACTTTTTTTTTATCAGAAAATATAACTAAAAAAATTTGTCGTTTCAGTTTTTCGCAAGTACCTTCACAAATAACACAAAAAATAACTAAGTAGACTGAATTTCTTGAATATCTGAGAAGAAATGGTGTGCTCTAGCTCTAATAGAACTGCAGTTATCCCCTCCTGAATAAGATCTTTTTTATGGAACTTATATGGGCGTTAAGTTTCCATTGTAATTTATTGCTTCTGCTTCATTCCGCGTGGAGAAATGTATTCAAAAGGGACGACTTAGATCAACAGTTTCCAAACAAATAGTTAGATTTTCATCTAAAAAAGATCAATTCTTTCAACTGAAACGTTAACCATTCCAGTTGAAGATTCACTTTTTTTTTTGAAAATTCAATTATTGGATTCAAAATTTAATTGTTATTTTTCATATTCAACGGCTATGTTAGCAATTCGTCCGAAGTTGATTGATCAAAATTTCGCAAAGTGAGACAGCATTGAACGAAAATACTTTCTCGCCGAAATGTAGAGGGTAACCTTAGGTGATTCTTTGGTTGATTGATTTGTTGGTGGTTAATTGTTCAGATAAATTTTTAAAACAAATACAGTATTGATAAGAGAATATATATAATTTGTACAATATTTTTAGACAGCTATCGCGAAATTAACAAATATAAAAGTTTAACGAAATGGCGATTATGTAACATATTTTCAACTTTACAGAAACGATAAGAAGGCAGTATTAAGAAAAATGTAATTAATAGGTTACGTCATCTCTACCAAGCTAAGCTATTAACAAGTTATTGTGTCAAAAAAAAAACAAAAAGGTGAAATTAAGAAATAGACAAGCTCAATGAGATGACGCAATTGTGGAAAATTTTCAGCTTTATTGAGATGATATCATGAGACTTGTAAACACGATACGCGCCATCAACAATTTCGTATCGTATTTGCAAGTTATTCTACTTTATTGACATTAGAAAAATCGCTTAATTACTGGGTGATTTAATTAAAAATGTGAATAGAGGAATTAAATTTCACAGTCATAGATAAATCAATAAAGAAAATTGAGGAAATGGAAGAAACCTTTTTAGTTAGTTTCAATTAATATAACATAAAGTTTTTTCTTTTACTATTCCTAACCAAAAAAAATGGTTAACTTTAATTTCAGCATTTTTCTCACTATTTCAACTAACACTGAATCATCCTAAATTCAGGAGTTTTCAAACCGGAAAAACAAATTTTCAACAAATCAATAGAGTTTTTAAACAAAGAAATTTATTTTTAACTAAATCAAAATAGTTTGTTTTCTTACCAAGAATAAAAATAAAATTTTACCAGAAGAGATAAAGTTTCAAACCTATAAGTCGAATTTTCAAACCTATTATTCGAATTTTCAACCCAAAAAGACGAGCTTCCTACAAAATAGTCAAGAAATCAACCAGAACGAAGTAATTTTTGACTAAGTAGTTGCATTAGTATTAGTTGATATTTCACTAAAAAAGATTTGAATTTTATATCAAAATCAGTTAAATTTAACCTCTGAATACGAATTTTCAACAAAAAAGTTTAATACTTATCTAAAGCATACTAATTTTCAATCGAACAGTTGAATTTCAATCCAAAAATATTAATTTTCTACCAAGAGAGACAAATTTTCAACAAAACACATAAATGTTGAACCAAATAGTTGAATGTTAATGCAAAAGAATAGATTTTCTACAAAAAGACGAATTCGCTACAAAATACATGAATTTCCAGCCGAATGGTTGAATTTTTCACTGAGAAGGATAAATTCTCAACCAAAAATGGAATAGGTAAATTTGTGGTTGGAAAAAATGAATTTTCAAGCAAGAAAAAAAACGAATTCTTAACAAAAAAATATAATTCATACCAGAAACGATGAATTTTGAAACCAAATAGACAAACCTTTAACAAAAAAGTTAAATTTTTAAACAAGAAGGATTTTTCGTTTAAGAAGGAAAACAAATTTCAACCGAATTGTTGTATTTTCATGCTCAGTAAAATAATTTTCTACAAAACAATTCAATTTCCAACTGAAAATTATGATTTTCCGACAAAAAAATTAATTTTCCACCAAATACTTGAATTTTCTACAGAAATAGTTGAATTGTCAACCAAAACAGTTTAATTTTTAACCAAGAATTTGAATTCTTAACCAAAAAAGATGAAATTTCTGTCGAAAGAACTAAATTTTTAATCCGAAAAGACGGACTTTTAACCGAAAAAGGTTTCTTGTCAAAAAAAAAAAAACAAATTCAAACAAATTATTGAACTTTCAAGCCAAAAAGATGAATTTTTCCCAAAACATTTAAACTTTCAATAAAAAAGCTCATTTTCTCTGATAAAGTTAAATTTTCATCAAATGAGATGAATTTTCAACCATAATGGACGAATTTTCAACAACAGTTGAATTCTCAACCAGGAAAGGTTTTCCAGTCCATAAATAAATAATTTAATAAATAAATAATTTAATAAATAAACATTCCAATTCATGACAAATTTTTTTGAAAGAATTTCAGGTGGAATTCATATTCAAAGCAATTTTACACACGCGCTATAGCACGCGCATTTAATGCTCGTTAAACGAAAATAAGTAATATAATAAGAAATTATTGCAAGTGGTGAAAGTTATGAAATGGATGAGAGAAGATTATGAGATATTCGAGAGATCATGAAAGTATCACGTTTTCATTACCATAAATAAAAAATTTACCTAATTTCGGGTGCGATAATTCTACGCAAATGAGAGTTTAAAATATATTTTGTATATTGCGACAGAAAATTTACGATTTGTTCATAAAAATGAATCATAAATATTATTTCAACATATATATTTGGTATATTACGATAGAAAATTTACAATTTGTTTATAAAAATGAATCGTAAATATTATTTCACATCGTCCCCTTCCCTCACTCCCCCATTTCCCACTACTTTTTTTCACTTTCCCTCATTTCCGCTTACTGCCCCTCACTGCACCTCGATCCCTCCCCTCAATTTCCCTTTATTCACCGTTACTAACACTCATTTCCTACATCACCCTCACCACACTCACCTTATTACCCCCTTCTACCACTTATTCTCCATTGTTTCTCCCGCCTCAGCCTTATTTCTCATCGTCCCCTCTCGCTTCGCCTCACCTCCTTTCACTTTCCATCGTTTCTCATCACCCCTCCCCCACTTCCTCACATTTTCCCTTACTTCGCCTATCCTAATTTCCCCTAATTTCCCCTATAATTGTCACACTTCCTCTACTCCACTTACTCCATCTCACTTCCATTATCTCTCCTTACTTCCTCTTACTTCTACTCATTTCCTCTCACATTCTCATACTTACCATCCACCCCTCTCCACGCCTCCCCTCATTTTCTCTTACTCTCCCTCATATCCTATTATCTACTTCGCTTCACTTCTCCTCATTTCCCCTTACCTTCTCTCACTGCATCTGGTCCCCTCCCCTCACTTCCCCTTCATTTATCGTTACTAACAATTATTCCCCACATTACCTTCACCACATTCCCCTGATTACCTTTTGCTACCACTCATTATCTTTTGTTTATCCTGCCTTACTATCATTTCCCATCGTCATCTCTCACTTCTCCTCACTTCCTTTCACTGCCCATCGTTTGCTATCACCCCTCTCCACACTTTCTCTCATTTTCCCTCACTTCGCCTACCCTAATTTTCCTGATTTAGCCTATTTCCCCATTATTACCACACTTCCCCTACTCCTTCACTCCACCTCACTTCCCTTATCTCTCCTTACTTCCTCCCACTTTCACTTATTTCCTCTCACTTTCTCATAATTACCATCCACACCTCCCCACGCGTTCGCTCATTCCCTCTTACTTTCTCTTCTTTCCCACCATCTGCTTTCCTTCACCTTCCCTCATTTTCCCTTACTTCCCCTGACTGTTCCTTGTCCCCTCCCCTCACTTTCCCTTTATTTACCGTTACTTACATTTATTCCTCACATTACCTTCACCACACTCCCCTTAATACTCCCTTCCAACACTTATTCTGCCTTTTTTCTCCCACCTTAATTTCATTTACCATCGTCCCCTCATTTTACTTCTCCTCACTTGCTTTCACTTTTCATGGTTCCCCATCACCCCTCCCCTCATATTCTCTCATTTTCCCTTACTTCGCCTACCCTAATTTTCGCTAATTTACCCTATTTTCCCATTATTACCACACTTTCCTCACTTCCCTCACTCCATCTCACTCCCCCTTATCACCCCTTACTTCCTCTCACTCTCACTCATTTCCTCTTACTTTCTCATACTTACCCTCCATCACTTCCACACATCCACTCATTCTCTCTCACTTTTCCTCATTTCCCATTATCTATCTCCTTCACCTTCCCTCATTTCTCTTTACTTCCCTTCACTGCCCCTCTAATCTTTCCCTCACTTCTCATTCATTTACCGTTACTAACACTTATTCCCCACATTGCCTTCACCCCATATTCCCCTCATTACCACTTTCTACCACTTATTCTCCCCTGTTTTTCCTTCCTTACCCTTATTTCCACTCGTCCCCTCCTCTCACTTCTTCTCACTTCCTTTCACTTCCCATCGTTTCCCATCATCCCTCTCCACACACTCTCTCATTTTCCCTTACGTCGCCTATCCTAATTTCCCCTAATTTCCCCTATTTTCTCATTATTGTCACACTTCCTCTACTCCACTTACTCCATCTCACTTCTATTATCTCCCCTTACTTCCTCTTACTTCCACTCATTTCCTCTCACTTTCTCATACTTATCATCCACCCCTCTCCACGCCTCCCCTCATTTTCTCTTACTCTCCCTCATATCCTATTATCTACTTTCCTTCACTTCTCCTCATTTCCCCTTACTTCCTCTCACTGCATCTTGTCCCCTCCCCTCACTTCCCCTTCATTTATCGTTACTAACAATTATTCCCCACATTACCTTCACCACATTCCCCTGATTACACCTTTCTACCACTTATTCTCCCTTGTTTCTCCTTCCTTACCCTCATTTCCACTCATCCCCTCCTCGCACTTCTCCTCACTTCCTTTCACTTCCCATCGTTTCCCACCACCTCTCTCCTCACTTTCTCTCATTTTCCCTTATTTCGCCTACCCTAATTTCTCCTAATTGACCCTATTTTACCACTATTACCACACTTTCCCTGCTTCCCTCACTCCATCTCACTCCCCTTATCAGCCCATACTGCCCCTCAGTTCCACTCATTTCCCCTTAATTTTTTATACTCACCCTAAACCCCTCCTCGCGCGTCCCCTTATTTCCTCTCACTTTCCCTCATTTCCCATTATCTACCTCCCTTAACTCACTCTCATTGCCCCTTACTTCCCATCACTGCTTCTCATTTCCCCTCATTCCTCCTCACTTCCCCTTCTTTACACGACGGACGGGCATGAGGCCGAAACCGTAAGGGTTTCTGCGCGGGGCTACGAAACCCTAAACACAGGAAAAAAAGTTTGTCAATAAATAAATTTTCACTTTATTTTCATGCAAACTAATTTCATTTGCAGGTATCTGAAATTTCAGTTACACGTACGTTTGTCGTAGAAGTTCTTCAATATCTAGAATTTTGTAACAATGCACGCAATAAGACAAATAACGTGATTCTTCAAGACCAAACAATGTGTCTCGCATACATGACATGTACTTTACGTCCCATTGCAGTATTCAAGATCATTTTGAATAAATAAGATAATCGCTTTTGTATATATACCGGCAAAAGCCTCAGGCATTTCATTCGTTGTCAATTACTTCCTTCTGATAAATTCTTTAAGGAACAGCTTCCTCTTTTTTGTGATGATGAGTACCATCATTTCTACTCTCTGCATAACCTTAGCAGTTTTCTTCCACTCTATTGGTAAGCAGAATGCACAATATAATCAAATAATTAAAGCAAAATTCTAATCAATCTTAGTTGTACCAGAGCAATAAAGCATAAGGTGAAATTACAACCATGGCACACTACCGTCAGATGGTATCGGAACACCAACCTGATGACCCATTACAAATTAACCTGGGGTTTGAAAGGTAACAGCGCCTTACAGGATATAGGTAAAAATATGTCTAACAAACCATTGGAAAGCCCATTAACTTCTGCCTTAAATGAGCCTTATCTGAAGCAATTTGACGTTGCGGGTTATTGAATTATCACTTGAGAAAGAGAAAAATAAAATTCCGATTTTCAAACAATTTTTATTTCAAGGGCTCATTTAACGCATAATTTAATAAGACTTCCAACGGAAATTTCGGAAATATTTTTGTCTAAAATCTGGACGGGACTATCACCCCTCAAAGTCAAGGCTAATTTTGAATAAGTCACCCGTTTAGTCATCCGATACCATTCGTTTTGTCGGTAGCATACATGAAAAAAAAGCAACTAATCGAGGTTTTTTGATACCGACAAAACAATCAAAAGTGATTGACTGAAATATTTATACGGTTCTTTTATGCTTTTTAAAGTTAAGCTCATATTTATTTGTTTAATATCGAAATTTTTTAAATTGAAATCCATTGAAAAAATGTGCCTACGACGCGCGGGTACGCTTCTCGCGCGTTGCGCTCGTTTTCGTTCGCTTAATCCGTGCATTTCGACTTCATTATTTCAAATATCATAAAGATTGTAAGTTAAATAAAAAAAAAAATTGTTTTGTAATTTCACTTCGAAGAAGGTTCTCAAAGCTCCTGCGGCTTTGATGATTACATTTTCATTGCGAAGCTCGCGCTTTGCGCTTACCGATTCGGTTATACAGACGACTCTGTTCGAAAAATTGAACGATGTACACAGGTTGATTGAAAATTGAATTTCCCTTTCAAATGAAATGTAAATTGTTGTAATAAATAATACAAGAAATACGAGATAGAAGTTTATTCTATTTACAATTTTACGCCATGAATGAAACAAGCAACGCTAAGACCGAGAATAATTTCACAGTGAATCTCCGACCTTAAAAATAAATTTTTAACTAAGTAATTCAACTTGCAGCCAAATAGATGAATTTTCAAAGACAAAAAAAGATTGAAATTTGAAATAAGAAACCTGTTGAATTTAAGCAGAAAAGACAAATTTTCAGCAATGTAATTAATTTTCGGCCGATTAGTTGAATTTTAGACCAAATAGTCTAATTTTCTATTAAGCTTTTGAATTTTTCAACCCAAAAATATCACTTTATAACAAGAAAGTTACTTCGCAATCAAATAATTCAATTTTCAACAAAATATTTGAATTCTTAACCACAGCAGATTAATTTTCTACCAAATGTTTGCATGTTCTAACAAGTGTTCGCATTTTTGACCAAAAAAGATGTTTTTTTGAACGAAAAGTTGAATTTTTAAACCAAAAGTTGAATTTTGAACCAGAAAAGATTTTTCGGTCAAGAAACAAAAAAAATCAAACCAATTGTTGAATTTTCGAACCAAAAAGACGAATTTTCTCCAAAACAGTAGAATTTTCAACCCAAAAATATTATTTTTCAAAATAAAAGCTAATTTTCAATAAAAGAGTTAAATGTTTAACAAAATAGTTCAATGCTTAACCAAAGCGTGTTTTTTTACCAAAAAGTTGCACTTCTGACCAAAAAGGATGAAGTTTCCAACAAAAAGACGAATTTTGAACAAGAGTTGAATTTTCTACTAAAACATATTTTTCAGTCAAGAAAGAGGAAAAATTTCAACCAGACTGTTGAATCTTCAACCAAGAAAGATTCAATTTCAACCAAACTGTTGCATTTTTACCCAAAAAAGATTGAATTTATATTTAAAAAAAATTAAATGTCAAACCAAAAAGACGAATTTTCAAGCCGGAAATATAAATTTACAACAAAAAATCTGCCCGCCCCGCGGGCACATTCTCATCGCGCGCTTCGCGCTCGATGTTTACAGGTTTTCGTAAAAACAACAATTTTGATATCTCAACTTTCTTTTTTATTCCGCTTTATTTATCCCAAATTTTGAATTTTCGATTTTTCAAAAAAATTCAAAAAGTTTTTATGACAATCTTGTAGGGCTTCCAAAAAGAAACGCTTTTTTTTTCTTGACTTTTTTTCATATCGTGCATTGATTGGCTTGAAATTTTTATTTTCGTTTTTTTTTTTAATTTTGGAAATGCTGTCACTCTCACAATTTTTTTTCAGCAAAAAAAGTCATGAGGATAAATTGTTCGACTTATTGAGTACTATGAATATTCGTGCATGGAATGTGTAAATTTGAAAAAAAAGTAGTCTCAAAAATTTTAAAAATGCTCCCGCTCTTTAAATTTTTGTCCAAAATGGCTGGCTAACGAACTTGGCCTTCATTTCAGGACACTTAAAGAGTATACCAATAGCCAATCCAATCGATCAATTCTTTTGAAAGTTACCGTGCTCACAAACTAAAAACCTACAGACACACACACACACACACAGAGACACAGGCGCACAGCCAGACAGACACATTCGTGAAAACATGTTTTCCGGGTCC
>JAUMHM010087375.1:0-10390 GCA_032362435.1 Melikaiella ostensackeni | reverse complement strand
TGAATTTTCAACTGGGAGATTTCGTTTTTTCAACGGAATCAATTTTCAAATACTCGGCTAAATCGTTCCCTTATGGAACTTTATCAACGAACAATAGTTGTTCATTTTATAAACAATTTTATAAAGAAATTCACAACTTCACTACTTGTGAACAAATTGTTGTTTTTTTTCTTACGAAATGGACTGCCAACGACTCAGAAAAGACCTTATATATAGGAAGACTTTGTCAAGCGACAGCATTTTATATTCATTTATTTAAATCAATTCAATAAACAAATACAGATTATCGTCAATTTTCAACTGTCAGATTTTGTTTTTTCAACTGAATCAATTTTAAATTACTCGGCAAAATCCTTCCTTTATAATATTTTAACAACAAATAATAATTGTTTATTTTATAAATAATTTTATGAACAAATTCACAACTTGACTACATCTCAACAAATTGTTGTCATTTTTTTTACGAAATCGACTGCCAACGGCTCAAAAAAGACCTCGTATATTAGGAAATTTTATCAAGCGACAAAATTTGATATTTATTCATTCAAATAAATTTTATGAACAAATACAGATTATCGTCAATTTTCTACTGGCAGATTTTGTTTTTTTCAACGGAATCAATTTTAAATTACTCGGCGAAATCCTTGCCTTATAAAACTTTATCAACGAGTAATAATGATTTATTTATAAACAATTTCGTAAACAAATTCACAATTTGACTACTTGTCAACAAATTGTCGTCGTTTTTTTCACGAAATCGACTGCCAACGACTCAGAAAAGACCTTATATATGAGGAGACTTTATCAAGCGACAAAATTTAATATTTATTTATTAAAATAGATTTTATAAACAAATACAGATTATCGTCAATTTTCTACTGTCAGATTTCGTTTTTTCAATGGAATCAATTTTAAATTACTCGGAAAAATCCTTCCCTTACAAAACCTTATCAAAAAATGATAATCATTTACTTTATAAACAATTTTGTAAACAAATTCACAACTTGAATACTTGTCAACAAATTGTCTTTTTTACGAATTCGATTGCCAACGACTCAGAAAAGACCTTATATAGTAGGAGACTTTGTCAAGCGACAACGTTTGATATTTATTTATTTGAATAAATTCTATGAACAAATACAGATCGTCAATTTTCAACTGGCAGATTCGGTTTTTTCATCGGACTAAATTTTAAATTATTCAGCAAAATCCTTCCTTCATAAAACTTCATCAATAAATAATAATTGTTTATTTTATAAACAATTTTATAAACAAATTCACAACTTGACTACTTGTCAACAAATTGCTTTTGTTTTTTTACGAAATTGACTGCCAACGCCTCAGAAAAGACTTTATATATTAAGAGACTTTGCCAAGCGATAACATTTGATACTTATTTATTTAAATAAATTGTATAAGCAAATACAGATTATCGTCAATTTTCAACTGACAGATTTCGTTTCTTCCACGGAATCAATTTGAAAGTAGCCGAAAAAATCCTCCGCTTTTAATATTCTATTGAGGAACAATAATTGTGTATTTTATAAACATTTTTATAAAAAAATTCACAACTTGACCACTTGTAAACAAATTGATTTTTTTCTACGGAATCAACTGCCAATTACTCAAAAAGGATTCTATATGTTAGAAGACTTTGTTAGGCTACAACATTTAATATTTATTCAAATAAATTTTATAAACAAATACAGATTTTCGTCAATTTTCAAACGGGAGATTTCGTTTTTTTTAAGGGAAACAATGGCAAATTATTCGGTAAAATCCTTTCCTTACGGAGTTTTATAAACGAAAAATAATTGTTTATTTTATAAAAATATTTTATAAACAAATTCTTAACTTAATTACTTGTTAACATTCTTTTTTTACGAAATCGGCCGCCAACGACTCAGAAAGGACCTTGTGTATTAGAAGACTTTGTCAAGCGACAAAATTTGATATTTATTCATATCAATTTCATAAAAAAGTTCAAATTTTCGTCAATTTTCAACCGACAGATTACGCTTTTTCAACGGAATCAATTTCAAAATACTCGGAAAATTCATTCGCTCATGATACATTATCAGCGAATAAAAATTGTTCATATCGTAAACAATTTTATTCGAAAAACCGTGATTTCTTTATTTTTGATGTATTCGCCACCGTTGTTTATAAAATAAACAATTAATATTATTTGATAAAGTATCATAAGGAGGGAGAAGGATTTCGTCGAGTAATTCAAATTGATTCCATTGAAAAAATAAAATCTGCCAGTTGAAAATTGACCAAGATCTGTATTTGTTTATGAAGTTTATTTAAATAAATATTAAATAACGCCGCTTGACAAAGTCTCCTAACATATAAGGTCCATTCTTAGTCACTGGCAGTCGATTTTGTAAAAAAAAACGATATCAATTTTATGCCAAGTAGTCAAGCTGTGAATTTGATTATAAAATTGTTTATGAAATAAACAATTATTGTTCGTTGATAAAGTGTCATAAGAGAAGGATTTTGTATTGCCACCGGCTCGCAATCGTTGATGAGGGGGTTCAAGAGACACAGAGCGAGGATTGCTGACGGCTCGCATTCGTTAATGAGGGGGTCCAAGAGACTAAAAAAGGGGCGCGTGAGCTTGGCGGATTTCAGCAGCTCCATCTGACTATTGAGATAGTGGAAATTCTTGGAAGAGCCTCATGGTCATAGCAGGCTATACCGGAGACTCGAGTTAAATGGAGAGTTGAGTGTAATTTAAAATTGATTCCGTTGGAAAAACGAATTCTCCCGGTTGAAAATTGACGAAAATATGTATTTGTTTATCAAATTTATTTAAACAATTAACGATTGCTAGCAAGCATTGAAAAATCGTACATATTTTTTTGTCGACAGATTTTCATTCAATTCTGTTAAAGGAACGAAGTCTTTAAACTGCAGAATGATTTAGATATGCATTTGTTTATTATACTCGTTTATAACACTACTCATTACTCCGGACTTTTAAAAGATGGTAACTGAGCATTGTTTTTACGTATATTCCGAACAAAAAATAATAAAATTAAGCCTCCAAGTATTTTTTATCTTGAACTTTCAAGTAAATTTGAAATTAACTTTCACTTATTAATTTGTTAATAGAAAAATGAGTAATTTGATTTAAATGTTGTACTTGCTGGTAAGGAGTGTCTTTACTGATTCCATGGTGTTTGACCTAAATATGTGTAGTTGCAAAAAATAAGATCTTTTATTAAAAAAGTAAATTAAAAAGCGTCAACTTTGTTGTTACATAAAGAAAAATTGTTAGCTCTAGACTATTTTGTTCGGAAAAATTTTTTTCGTCCCACCGTGCGATCGAGGAATTATAACTTTCTTCACTTTATTTCTTTCTCTATTTCCCATGCAGTTCCCTTTTAGCCATTGCTCTCGTTATTTCGGCTTTCGATTCAGACACCATAATAATCAGCTGTTTCACTTACTATGCATTTACTTGAAAGTTGGTGCAATGTGCAGGCAAAATAAATGATTCCATCTTTCGCAGACCGACAACATCCAATTAAATTCAGGTTATTGAATCAAGTTCGCCGCTTTATTTTTAAGTGTATAGTACTAAAGTCAAAATTCCAATATACCTCATTGTAAGGGAAAATTAGTGTAAACAAATTATGTAAGGTTATAACATTACTTCAGGCTTGAGGAATCGTGGACATTATGTAATCAGAATACATTTTTGCATTGGGAAGAAAAGTTATGAGATAATCTAAATATTCTTTTTTTTATTCATGTTCAATTTTCAGTACTTGAATATTTTTCGATAGTTAGTTTCTACGATATATACACTACCGACGGATAGTATCGGACTACTAACCGGCTGACATATTTAAAATTAGCCTTGACTTTGAAACGCGATAGTGCCGTACATAATTAAGATAAAAATATTTTTAAAAATACGGTAGAAAGCTTATTGAATTCTGCGTTAAATGAATCCTAGTTCGAGTAGTTTGTTTATGTGATTATTGAAATATCACGCGAGAAAGACAATAGAAAATTCCGATTCTTAAGAAAGTGTGCACTTCAACTTCAATTCTTGGCAGGAGCTAGAAAAATGAATTTATTATTATTATTATTATATAATAAAATGAAAATATATAAATATAATGAAAATATATAAGATAATAAAATAATATAATAATATATTATTATTGATCAATTTTATGCTAATAAAGAAAGTGATCTTTAAGATTTTACCCTTCATTTGAGCCGTTAAACATTTAAATATCTTCACGGGCTTATGAAATAAATATTGCAGTATTTTGTTTTTAATTCAGCATGCTCGCACAAAAAAATGATTATTTCATGAAGTCGTGAAGATTTTTTAATGTTTAATAGCTCTTATGAAATATAAAGTCCTAAATGTCACTCTTGTATTAATATCAAATTAATACATTCATTTTCCAAACTCGTGCCAAGAGTTGAAGTTGAAGTAAAAAATTCCTTGAAAATCGGAATTTTATTTTTGTCTTTCTCAAGCGTTAATTCAATAACCACAAGGCCAAAATACTTCAACAAGAGTAAATGTTATGAGAGAATCCAAACATTCTTTTTTCATTAGTATTCAGTCTGTAATAATTGAATATTTCTTTATTATTTAAATATTTTCGATAGTTCTGGAGAGATGTGTAAATAATTATTAAAATTTTTCTGACATTTACACTGTGCTACAGTGAAAAAAATACTTTTCACGAAACATACATTACCGACGGATAGTATCGGACTACCAATCGGCTTACCTATTAAAATTAGACTTGACTTTGAGAGGCGATAGGGCCGTCCAGAATTGAGATAAAAGTATTCTTTCTAAACCGTTAGCAAGTTTATTAAATTCTATCTTGAATGAGTCCAAGTTAAAGTAATTTGGCTTTGTAGGTATTGAAATATCAGGTGAAAAAGACAAAAAAATATTCTGATTTTTAGGAATTTTGTATTTTAACTTCAACTCTTGTCAGGAGCTAGCAAAATGAATTTATTAATTTGATATTGACGCGAAAGTGATTTTTAAGATTTTGCTTTTCACTTGAGCCATTAAACATTTGAATATCTTCACGGGCTTATGAAACAAACGTTGCAGTAATTTATTTTTAATTTAGCATGCTCGTACAAAAAAATGGTTATTTCATGTAGCCGTGAAGATTTTTCAATGTTTAATGGTCCGAAAGAAATATAGAATCCTAAGGATTACTTCCGTATTGATACCAAATTGACAAATTCATGTTTCTAGTTCTTGCCAAAAGTTGAAGTTGAGGTAAAAAATTCCTGGAAAATCGGGATTTTATTTTTGTCTTTCTCAAGTGTTAATCCAATAACCACAAGGCCAAGATACTTTAACGAGGGTAAATGTTATGAAAGAATCCAAACACTCTTTCTTCATTTGTCTTCAATCTGTAATACTTGAATATTGTTTTATTATTCAAATGTTTTTCGATAGTTCTGAAAATGTCGAAATAATTATTAATTTTTAATTAATATTTTTAATAATTATTCTTTGGAGAATATTATTATTGAAATTTTGCTGTCATTTTCACTGTGTTACAGTGAAAAAAATACTTTTTACGAAACATACATTACTGACGGATAGTATCGGACTACTAACCGGCTGACCTATTAAAAATTAGCCTTGATTCTGAAAGGCGATAGCGCCATCCAGAACTAAGACAAAAATACTTCTTTAAAACCGTTAGAAAGTTGATTAAATTCTGCGTTAAATGAGCCCAAGTTAAAGTAATTTGGCCATGTGGGTATTGGAATATCAGGTGAAAAAGACAAAAAAATTCCGATTTTTAGGAATTTTGTCTTTTGATCCATTAAACATTGAAATATCTTCACGGGCTCATGAAACAAACGTTGCAGTAATTTTATTTTATTTTAGCATGCTCGTACAAAAAAATGGTTACTTCATGTACCCGTGAAGACTTTTCAATGTTTAATGGTCCGGATGAAATATGGAATCCAATACTATCCGTCGCTAATCTAAGAATTCATAACTTTGCCATTTTTTATTTGTTTTCCAATTTTTTCTTGCCTGAAAGTAGAAAAATACTCCTTTTTAACAATAGATTGCTCATTTTATCATCATAAAACATCACGAAGCTACAATTGAAAATATTTCAAAATTTCACATTTTTTTCTAGATTTTTTCAACTTTAAGAACAATTTAATGTCATTTTTTGAAATCCAATAATTTTTTGTTGTTAATATATTGAAAGTGCGTTGAATTCCGCGTGTGATAACTCAGCTACATTTCAATCAATTCTAATAAAATAAGCCCATTACTCGTGAAATTGAACGTACTTTCAATATTTTAATACCAAAAGATTATTGGATTTCAGAAAATATCATTAAATTGTTGTTGAAATTGAAAAAATCGGGAAAAAAAAAACTTTGATAAATTTTCATCTGAGTCTCCGTGATTTTTCGTCGTGATGAAATGAACTATCTTTTGTTAAAATCCTCAGAATCGGTACCTTGAAGTGTTTGAATTTGGCGCCTGGCCGAAATATAGTTTGAAATATTGCCTATAGAGTGCATAAAACGTTAGTAGTGCGCATTTCGTCTGAAAGCAGAAAAAATTCAGAAATGCGTTGTTGTTATACTTTCAATTGAGAAAACAAATTGGAAATCAAATGAAAAATGACGGAGTTATGAATTATTGCATACATGCACCTACTAAAAAATGTTTTTTTGACTATGTCTCGTGAAAAGTTCATTGAGTTTTTTTTTGTAACACAGTGTGATCAGAATAAGGATTCGGATTATTTGCTACCAGATAAGTGTCCCTTGAAAAAATACACAAAGTATGAGATCTACAAAAAAACCAATACCTGAAAATTGCAAAAAAATTGTTCATAAAACTGCTGTAAATTGAAAACGATAAAAAAGCGACATTCTTAATAAGCAAAATTGTAATCAGTGGCAAAAAATGAATGAAATATGACTTTGAATTTACGAGAATGAATCTGTTTTGCAATACCTACAGAAACAAATGTTCTCTTTTATTATATTCTATTTTTGGCTCATTTCACCCTCCTTTTTTAATTAACATTTTATTCTTTCTGTAATTTATTAGAGCGCAAATCTGTCCCCTTAATTATTTCAGTCTCTACCACTTTCTTTTCGATCGAGAATTCTATATTGCTTAGTAAGGGGACCTTTTTTATCAGGTGAAAATATTCTAAAGTATATATAAAAATAGAATTAATTCATTAATCAATTACTAAAAAAAATCGTAATTAGAAATTTTAATAATGATTGCAAATAGCGTTTCAAACGAAATTTCCATGACAAATTTCACCATTTATAAACGATAGACGTATGGTGTCTTAATTTTTCCTTATTTTTATCTTTCTCTTATTCTGTCCTCGCTCAATTTTCTTTTTTTTCTGACAAGTGAGTGCTCCTGAATTGTATTACCATCATCTGTCTCGTCGCTTATGAATGTTGAAATTCAGATCCATTTATTACGAGGGCGGAGTGACTGCTTTTATTGAAACATAATTTAAATATGAATTTTGTAATATTCTCGTCCGACCACTAACATTCTTTTCCATCGAGGAGATTCAATAGTTGATAAAATTATTATTTTTCAGACACAGCTATTAATTAGAATATTTCCTTACTTTCACTGTAAGAACTTAGAATCAACCTTTTGAAATTTGAAACATATATTTTGTTATAGAGATTTATTGCTCGATAATATACTTAGCATTTTTAGTAATTGAGAAAGTTTAGAATAAATTTTTCGAAATTTATTGTTTGCAGCGCAAAACTTTCATTCAAGGAAATTTGAATATTTTTGTTGTACAGAATCAACAAACTCATGCAATAAATTAACTTACAAAATTTGACAACAAATATTGGATTTAATTCTTATTAATATTTATAGGTACCGTCTACCGGGGATATTTTGGGACATGATAGGTTTTTATCCCTAGAATTGTTACCTTGAAGTGTTTGAATTTGGCGCCTGGCCGAAATGTAGTTTGAAATATTGCCTCTAGAGTGTGTAAGACGTTAGAAGTGCGTATTTCGTCTGAAAGCAGAAAAATTCATATTCAAGATATTCAAGATAATTGTAGACAAATTAGTTTAGATAGATGCAGTGCGCTCACTTTCCAATCGGTATTCTTCAAGAAAAGTACTAAAAAAGTGTTAAAAATGCTAGAAATTCCACGACCTATTTTGAGAAAAAACTAAAACTTAATATTTTATAAAAATTTAACTTTGAATAAAAACAAGGGATTCTAGAGAGAAATAGGAATGAAATAAGTACTTGATAATAATATTAATAATGTAATGTATCAATAATAAGATTAATAAAATGAATCTGAATTTTAGTGAAATTGTAGTGTTTTAAGTTACTTTTTCAAAGAAACTAGTAGTCGTTACCGATTCAAAATTCAACATTTTCTTAGTTAATTTTGTATTTTAGAAATATATTATTCCTAAAACATTACGATATATTTTCAACTACAACTGGAATGGTTTAATTTTCACTTTAAAAAATGACTTTCAACCAAAAAAAAAGGAATTTTCAGAAAAATATTTAAATTCTCAACCAGAGAGATGAAGTGTTAATTAAAATGATGAATCATCAATTACAAAATGGATTTTTAATGGAAGTTTTCAACTTCAAAACAAGTGGATAAGTTTTAACCAAAAAGATAAATTTGCAACCATATTTTTGAATCTTCAACTATACAATATAAATTTGAAACCAAAAATAAAATAATTGAATTTTCAAATGAAAGAATTAATGTTGAACGAAAATTTTTTTTTAACAAAGTAGTTAAATTTTCAACGAAAGAGATGAATTTTCTACAAAACAGTTGAATTTTTAAGCAAAAAGGATGAATTTTTAACAGAATTGTTGAATTTTCAACAAAGAAAATTAATTTTCTACAAAAAAGACGAATTTTCAACCAAAAATGGAATAGTTAACGTTTCGTTAAAAAAATTAATTTTTGATCAAAGAGGTGAATTTTCAACCAAGAAGATTAATTTTATACCAGAAAAGACAAATTTTTAACAATTAGTTAAATTTTAAACAAAAAAATACGACTTTTTAACAAAATTGTTGAATTTTCAGCCTAAAATAGAATAGTTGAATTTGCAGTTAAAAATTAATTTTGAACCAAAAAAGGAATTTTCAAGAAAATAGTTAAATTATTAATAAAATTTGCCATAAAAAGGGACGAATTTTCAGCAAAATACATTAATTTTCTACCAAATAGTTAAATTTTCCACTAATAAAGATGAATTTTCAACCAAAAATGGAATAATTGAATTTTCATTTAAAAAATTAATTTTTAACCATAATAGCTGTATTCTGAACCAATAATAGTTGGATTTTCAAACAAGGAGATGAAATTTCGACTAAAATAATGAATCAACAACCAAAAAAATGAAATTTAGCAAAGTACACAGTTCAACTTCCAACTAAGTATCTTTCAACCCAAAAAAAAACTAATTTTTAACAAAACAGTTGAATTTTAAACCGAACAGAATGATTATCTATTAAAATTGTTGGATTTTGAACAAAATGATTAAATTTTCAAACAAATAATAAAATTTTCAACCAAAAAAGATAAATTCTGAACTAATAATAGTTGGATTTTCAACCAGAGGGATGAAATTCCGAATAAAAAAATGGATTTGCGACCAAAAAAATGAATTTTAACAAAATAGTTCAACTTTCAACCAAGTAGTTGAATTTTCAACCAAGAGAAGAACAAATTTTCAACAAAAAATTTAAATTTTCATACAGAAAAAATTTCAACCAAAAAAGATGAATTCCGAACCAATAATAATCGGATTTTCAACCAGAGGGATAAGATTCCGACTAAAAAAATGAATCCGCGACCAAAAAAATGAATTTTAGCAAAGTAGTACAACTTTCAACCAAGTAGTTGAATTTTCAACCAAGAAAAGAACAAATTTCCAACAAAATAATTAAATTTTCATACAGATGAAATTTTCAACGTAAAAAGATGAATTCTGAACCAATAATAGTTGGATATTCAACCAAGGGGATGAGATTTTGACTAAAATAATGAATCTACAACCAAAAAAATGAATTTTAGTAAAATACATAGTTCAACTTTCAACGAAGTTGTTGATTTTTCAACTCCCCAAAAAAAACGAATTTTCAACAAAACAGTTGAATTTTAAACCTAACAGAATGATAATCTATCAAAATTGTTGAATGTTTCAACCCGGAAAAATCGAATTTCCAACAAAGCAGTTGAATTTTAAACCGAACAGAATGATTATCTATCAAAATTGTTGGATTTTGAACAAAATGATTAAATTTTCAAACAAATAATAAAATTTTCAACCAAAAAAGATAAATTCT
>JAUMHM010087374.1:0-10390 GCA_032362435.1 Melikaiella ostensackeni | reverse complement strand
TATACATTCAATTGATTGTCAATTTAATCAAATAATTTGCTTATAAGTTTTGATTTTTCTAATATTTGTAACTGAATTTTCAACAAAATACATCAATTTTCAACAAAGCAGATTGTATTTCTACCAAACATATGAATTTAAAAGTGAATATGAGCCAGTCAAGCCTTAAATCCCCGACACGCGCTAAGGGCGAGTGTTCATTTCATTTAAAACCCCAAATCATAGCTCCTGAAGTGCAAACTTAATCGGAAAAAAATGTACGTAGCTGACATCTTTCTTGATAAAGTTTAATTAAACCGACAATTGCCTTTTCTTTGTTCTCATTATTTTTTTAGCAAGATTTTTTGGTTGCAAGAGGAAAAAAATGTTATTTTGAAAGTTTTATTGGAGGAGAAAGTGGTTTACGCTATGTAATCATTGATTCGGGGTGTGGAATAAAAGTTTTTTTTTCTATATGTTTGAAATAATTGATTGAAATTGAAATTGAAATGATTTGATCAAAAGATATTCCTTTTGACTACTTTTTAGGAAATTTGTTTGGTTCAAAGAAATGCTCCTCTGTTTCGTGAAAAATTTCCTTCAGTTTGAAATAATTTTCTTCATTCTGAAGTTATTTTTGGTAAAATGAAAAAAACTATATTAAAGAAATGCTTTCTTTAACTCACGACAAATAAATTGCTGAGTGTAAAGTAAATAACGTGGTTCTTGGTCATGATGATAAAAGTATTGTGATTGATCTAGGCGTTGAATATGCTTTAAAATAGAGAAATTTCCATAAAGCTCTATTCTTTCACTTATTTTCAGCATTTTCGAAAGTTTCAAAATATCGTACGATGCACAAGGCATAGTATATCATTTTTTTAAATGACGAATAAAAGAGTTTTAGCGAACAAAGCTCCAAGTTTTGTAGCTTTTTACGAAGATATATTAAAAATCAAAAAGAATTAGAAATAGAGTTTTTTCAAGAAGCACCGAAATGATTTTTTTAATTTCTGGCTTAAAATACTCTGAAGACATTTCCAAAACATGATCGCAAGGAAAGCAAGATGTTCAAGCCCTTCTAAGTGAAAATTGGTTCAGGCTTGATTTAGTACTGCAGTGTCCCATCGGAAAGTTTTTTCAAAATATACATTGGATTCTAAATCACCGTCCAACGTTGAAAAGTGTGTGCCTCGAATGAGGAAAAAAATGACCGCTCTATTTCTTCGGAACTCAATCATATTTTCCAGTGGAAAATGTGTTTTTAGAATGGAATATAAAATAAATACATAATAAACCAAAAAAGATAAAGTGTTTGAAAAAGAAAAAATTTGGTACAATTGTCTTTGGACACGAGTAGAATATGTAGCCCCAACTTTTTTTGAATCGCTGCAATAATATCGCTAGCCTTCCTTTTTCGAATGAAATTTTTAATGATGGGAATTGAAAAATCTATTGTCTCAGGACAAAAATTATAGGGCATTGTTTTGGTTTCTTTTCTGATTGCGAATAAGAGTTTTTCGTTTACCGCTGTTGTCAACACGGAGACACCAAGAGGGTTAAAGGTGACATTAATCACTTCTAGATGCTTTTATAGAGTGTTCCGTAGATGATTTCCCATTTTTCCTATCATAAATAACAGATATGGATAATATTTTGTAAAATTGGCTTGTAAAATAAGAAATTATTTATGAGCTTTCATTACGTCAACTAGAAAACTCTTTTTGTCCATAAATTGTTCACATTCAGTGCGAATCAATTTATGAATCACTGCCAATCGCCGCCAAGCCATTTATTATTTATTTATTACAAATTCAATGAATTTCAAAATATTCGTGCTGCTATTGGACTTTATTATTTTTTTTTTTTGATAGTTGCTTCATGTTTTCTATGTATTTTTGAATGAATCGAAGTATTTTTCAAAAACCGTTACATTTCAAATGTCAAATATTTTGTTTTACTTTTGATGTTAAATGAAATTCTTTTTAAGCACGCCATAACAGTTTGATGCGGAAATTTATTAGTTTCGATTGAAAAAAAAAGTTCAATGTGAATGACAATTGTCATCTAAAAATCAATTTGGCCATGGGTGCTTTTTTTGTAGAGAGGAGAACAAATATCATAGAAAAGTAGACCAAATATTTTCGGTCTGCCTAGGCACTTTGTACTCTTATGTCACTGGTCCGAAATATATTATTCCTTTGTAGTTTCTATATTTTGTGCAACAATTCCTAAAATATTTTAATATTATGTATTCTTATGCTGATATTCCTATAAAGTTTTTCGTATATTCACAAAAAAATTATAGGACATTCATTATAGAAAAATAATGTGTAGATGTGTAGATTCCCTAGTGTCAGTCGTGGTTTCGGAACTCTACATTCGGCTTGTGCACTCGTCATAATCCGCGACTGCCACACACAGGAGAGCCCGTCTATAGGGATCCAACTTTCATCCTGGAGAGCCCGTTTATAGGGATCCAACATTTATACTGGAGAGCCCGTTTATAGGGATCAATCATTCTCACAAATGTTAGTTCCAATAGCAACGACTGAGACAAACGAATCAAAATATCAATTAATTTAACGGACGAAATATAGACACCCACAACTTTACACTTACACACGGACTGATACATGTACGAAAAAAAGAAAGATCAAAAATTAAAAGATCAAAAATTAAATGTCAGAAATTAAAAGGTCAAAAATTAAAAATGTGATTATCACATTCATTTACCGTGTACGCGGGATCACCATAGAAGGCGATTTGAGCCGCTATCATTGTTCACGCCCAGGAAACTCTGAACGATGCGGCACGAGTTCAGAAATATCACCTTCTGAATTGGATGTAGCGAATTTCGAGCTCCCTATCCATTTTTCCATGACTTGTTCTCACCTCACGTGAACACTCCCAGTGGAGGAGATCACTATCTGGTGGATGGTAACCCTCTTCACCCTCCACACGGTCAGGATCTCCTCTTTCAGCTCCGAATATTTTTGGATTTTCTTATTGTATTGGAACCTAGTGTTATTGTTAAGGGGAACGCTTTTGTTTATTATTCTCACATGTTGAACACGTTTATTCAACCATAGAACATCTGGACGATTGTGTCTGACTAGGTTGTCAGTCAGAATAGTCCTGTCCCAGTCAACGAAATGGTGTCCGTTCTCTAGTACCTTAACTGGGCTGTATTTTTTGTAAGGCTTAGATCTCTGGAGTAAGCCAGTGTTCAGGGCAAATTGTTCTGATCCACTCTCTATGAAAAACAGCGTCCGTGAATGAATTGATTCACAGAAGACAGCTGTTATCCGAATTACACCTTTTTTTAAAAATTAAGCCTAATAAAATTTCGCAAATCATTTCTTTTAATAAATAACAAAAAAAAAAAATTTTTAATTCGAAGTGTATCGGTTTTCAACAAATACTTGGATTCATGCAAAAATGCATAGAAAACCTGAAGCAACTACCAAAAAAACATCTAATAGCAACGCAAATGTTTTAATAGTTACTGAATTTTTTATGAACAAATAAGTGAATAGAGATGTTTTCGCGAGAATTGGCAGCGATTCGTCTATTCATTCGCCCTGAGTTCGAACAATTTACGGACAAAGAGAGTTTTTCATTTGAACCAATGAAGGTTGATAAATAATTTCTCATTTTTCAAGCTAGGTTTACAAAATATTATCCATATCTGGTATTTGTGATCGACTAAATAAAGTTGTTTTTCTTCGGAATCTATCATAAGTTACCTGAAAATGAAACCTAAGCTTCATATTTGGTCATTCAATGAAAACGGATCCACGCAATCAACTGTAAATAATTAGCTTCTTAGTTTTCAGGACCTATTACCATGTACCTAACTAACAGAGCACGAAATTACGCTGAATTTAGGAAAGTTGTGAAGCTGAGACCACATAAACTACCAGAAGCCTGTAGACAATTTACCTTGGAGCACACACAGAAACTTTAAGATGGATGATTCATAAAACATTCCCAATCTTCGTTTACCTCTGCACTTTGTGTAATACCCGAAAAGGAGACGAACTACGAAAGCTCATCGATTACAGACACACTAATAAGGATACGAACCAAGACACATACCTCCTATCGGTTACCGACGATATTCTCGACCATCTGGGACAAGCGAAGTTTTTCTCCGCTCTTGATATGAGTGCAGGTTTCTACCAAATCCCGAAGATTGAGGAATTCAAAAAATATACTGCACTTCCAACATCTCAAGGCCGCTACGAAAACAGTCGTATGCCCTTCGACCTGCAAAACTCGCCGGCCACATTCCAAAGAATAATGGGCAACACCTTCAGGGGTCTAATTGGCAGCGAATGTTTTGTGTAATAGGCGACATAGTAATTATAGGAAAAATCCTAGACGAGCGAAGCCAAAACTTGATTAGAGTGCTCGGAAGGTTAAAGGCATTAGAACTCAAATTGGAACCAAATAAATGAGAGTAATCACGACCAGAACTCGAATAATTAGGCCACCTACTCACGAAAGATGGAGTGAACCCTAATCCAGCGAAAACTGAAGCGGTGAAGAACTTTAAAGGATTTATACTATGGAAAATAAGCGAGAAACTTCTCCAGTGTAGCGAGACCTCTGACTAAGCTAACCCAACAAGAGACCATAATCAAGTGGACACCTAAATGCACTAAAAGTTTAAAGCAACTAAAGAACGCCCTGTGCTCAGCACCAGCACTACGATTCTCGAACTTCAAGGTAAAGAAAATAGAGCTGCAGACTACTCATCTAGACTATTCTCGGTTACCATTCTAGACGTAGACATAGTGGAGGAGAGAATCACATCAGAGAACAAATTACCTCACATAAAGATACTCGACACACCCATGAGAAGGGAGCTGAATACCTCCACATTCAACAAAAACAAGCCCAAAATTGCTGGTTACAAGATAGTTGACAGCAGGATTCAAAGTGATTTACCTGAGAGAAAAATGAGCGAGCCCTCCGAGGAATCGACTGTGGTATCAACTGAAGAATCAACTGAGGGGGAATCAGACAGTCTATAACCCAAAGAGCAGGATTCCAATCTATTTTATAATCACTTAGAGGAGCAATTGATACGTTTCTACACACATATAAGATCCCATATAGATTCCCATGTAGATTTCCATGTAGATCGTCTTTCGTGTCCCAATTAGCCGATATGATTTTGGATGAGAATCCATGTGGACTTTCATATATCCCCATATGGGTTCCTACATAGGTCCCTGAGTGGGTATCTTCAGTAGGGCTATTTTCGATTAAAGAGGCCACGCACGACCCTCGTTAAGCATTAAAATGCAACCAATTTAATTTTCTGTTACAGACTTAAGCGGGCAGTCAGACCATTCACCTCACATCCCTTTTACGGACCTTTCATTGCTGACTGGCCCCCTGCTCCTCCACGAACTCCTGCTCCCAGGTCTTCTCCTCCTGTCATGCCTCGTTCTATTGCTAAGAATCCTTCTCCTGATAGATCTTATTCTCCTGATGGACCTTCTACACTTACAAGGCCTTTTTTCCTGAGAGATCTTCTACTTCTACCCGTCCTCCTTCTCCCGTCAGGTCTTCTATTTTTGGCGAACCTCCTGGTGAACTCCAGTCATTGAAATTACAAAAAGTCTTTTATCCTACCGAATCGAAACTCCTTTATGTGAGAACAGCTGAACGTAAAGTTTATCGCCGCAAACTACCAGACGAAATAATTCCTACACTATACAACTACAATGGTACCATCCTCGGAATTTTGGACCATGAGAATTATGCTCGTGGAGTATATAACTCACCTAATGAACGGTTGGCGATACCCCTGGCAACCGCTATAAGTAGGCGAATTTTTGAAAAAGAAATCGATCAACTTCGTGTAGGGAGCCTTTTTCAACCACAGCATATTGATTTATTAGGCATGATTAAAGTACTTGAAATCTACCGTCTTTCAAGAGTCCGTTGAAAGAAATGTGAAACTAAAACACAATATATCTGAAGTTGAATTAAAGCGTTACAAATAACAAGCAATTGATCAAAAAGTGAATTTATTATATGGCTCTCAAGACTTAAATGTCTTCTCAATGTCCCAGTCTGTATTTTTCCGGAACTGTAGATTAAAAAATTCTAGTGTGGTGCAGATTCAGAAGCGACATCTCGGCGAGTGTCATGAATCGAATTTTTGAACACAGAATCAAGCTGTGATCAAATCAAAACAATTCTGAATTTCGAATTGAGCCAGCAGATTAGACTGAGACGCGTTTTACTCAATCGACACAGAAGACAAGTAATAAATAAATCACTTTTTGGGATCGACACATAGACATAACCTCAAAGTGTAAAACACCTTATTAAGGCAGAAAAAATATGAACGAAATCAGTTTCAATGAGTTTTGAAAGATGCAACAATATGTTTTTCAGAAAAAATTTGTTTTTACCCGAAATTATTTTCTCAACAATAGTTATTTGGCATTTGGTGTTTTTCAAACATCTTTGTAACACGTCTTGATTTTATCCAAACCCAATAAGGAATGTCTCATATTGTTCTTCGAAATATTCTCTTCAATTCTACTCGTTGCATTCTGTTGGAATTCTTCAATACAATACCGCTTTTATTATGCCCTGTGAGGAGTTAGAATAGGTTTCATAGGCTGCAGCTTATATTGAGACAGTAAAGAGATGTTTTGCTGATGCTTGTGTGTTACTGACTATCCTGAAAATTGATGCCTGGAATTTTCTATGGAAACGTCCGTTAATTACGTAAGACTGATTTTTTAAATTTGAGACCACCCACCTCCTGTTGTGAGGATTTCAGACAATCACAAGATCTTTACAGAATTTACCGATATTTCCAAAGCTTTTTAGGGATTTCATGAGATTGCAAGGAATTTTCAAAAAATTTCAAAACAAAAGGTTTCACAGAATTGAAGTGATTTCAAAAGATTTCAAGGATGTCAAGAAATTATGTTGTAATATTTCGAGAGAATCTCAATTTTCGACGGATTTCGCAAGATTTTGAGGGACTTTGAGGAGTTTAATCAGATTTCATGAGATTTGACTACACTGTTAGAAATTTCTGTAATGATTTTGCTATAAATGTAATGAAAACCCTGCTAAAAATTTCGGATCCCGAAAATGGTCTGAACTCATTGGAAATCAATCCGATTCACGATTTTTCTCTGAAACATGTCTGGTCTACTTTGAAAAATGCACTCAAGCAATTAGAAATTCTTCTGCTTGAGTCCAGAACCTGTCCGGACCCAAATTTCGACTCCCGAAAACGTCCAAACCTAACCCGAAATTAGTCCGAAATTAAGAACCTGCAATAATTTTCATTAAAGTAAGAAATGGAAACTAGTCGGGTCTAATCCAAAACACATCCGGACCAAACGTTTATTCCAAAACTTATCGGCAAGTGGGAGCTTTAGCTCCGCGAAACTAAAATGCAGATGGAAAGTCATCCTCATAATATGGGTATAAGGAATAATAAGGATTATTCATTTGGTCGTTGCGATTTCAATTATCATTTTTTGGTCTTCATTTTCCTCATATTAATTCTGTTTGATGGGAACCTTCTTACCGGGTTATTATTACTTTTTCGTTGGTACATGTCACCAAGATCGTTTTCTTACGATCTACATTTATTTGATAATTATTTTTCTAGAAGTTAGGAAGGAAAACTAAGTTGAGTGAAAACTGAAATTGATGGTAATCTTTTTATAAAAGATGAATTTCCGTTGCAACATTTGAGGACATTTTTTCAGAAGTTGAAACAATTTGCTACTATAAATTAAGCAAATAATTATGCGGTAAAAATGGATATTTAAAAATTATAAAATTTTTTATTGGGTTGTGAGTTCAAAACAAAATAGCCTACTTATGTGTATTACTTATGTGTTTAAAAAAAAAAAAAAATTCTAACAAAATGGGGTACATATATCTCTAAGGGAAAACACTTGACCGCGATTTTGTTTAGTACTCTAAATTACAAGAAAATGATAGTTTCTTGTAATGTTGCTTTATATTTGCAACCTATTTGAAATATAAATATTAGAGTGCGAAACCTTTGTAAAAATGAATCAATCACGATTGTAATATGACGTGTACGTGATACTTTTCTCGAAGAAGCAAGCAAGCGGGTTCAAATACCTCTAGC
The DNA here is from genome assembly GCA_032362435.1 of Melikaiella ostensackeni. Classification (NCBI taxonomy): domain Eukaryota; kingdom Metazoa; phylum Arthropoda; class Insecta; order Hymenoptera; family Cynipidae; genus Melikaiella; species Melikaiella ostensackeni. The sequence continues at coordinate 2,256 of JAUMHM010087374.1, read as the reverse complement.
TGGAACTTCGTTCTTTTATCAATTTTATATATCCAGTAGGAAGTTTAAGTACCTCTACCTGAGACTTTTAAAATATACATAGTAAAAATTTAGTGATTTGAAATTCTTTATTTTCAAAATTTCATCCTCTGGTATAATCAACGAAAACTGAACTAGACACGATTTATTTAGAAAAAACTAAACGCCACCTTTTTGCCCGTAAAAACATGCAAAAATGGTCGATTTTAAGGGTTCATAACTTATGACCTATTACAGGTAGGACTTTTGGAACTGTTTTCATAAAAAAAAAAGTAGGTTTGGTAATTGATATGTTCTAGAACGTATGATATGTCAATAGGGACCCCTTAGCGACATTTACTCATTAAAAACATTGGATGTGGGATTTTTGCGGGAACCAAACTACCAGATGTCTGGACTATAATAGGGTCGTGGTCGAAAGAAATGATTTTCTAACAGAATCGTGGTCACATTTTTTATATGCAATCATATTTTTAGTAAGGAAAAATTTACAGGATTTGAAATATATAGACAAATTCGGGAAGTTGTAAATATCTACACATCTGTTACGCGCTTACGCCCCATTGTCAGTTTCAGTGATTCGTTCTGCGATAAAAAAAATCATGTTACTGAAATGGCAAATGTACCCCCTGATATTCTCCAACACAAATGAAAATGAAATGGGCCTCATGCATTTTTTTTAGAATTTGATTCGAGGTATTGACAAGCTTCTATTGGCACTATTTTAAATTCCTTAAATGAGTCTGAGACCTGCGTGCGTCTTAGAGATAATCACATAAAAACTATGAATAATGAAAATCTAAAATCGTCGCCTTTTTGGCTGTTTCTGAAATTCACTTCAGTAACATTTTCCTGCATTTTTGTTATAAACCACTTACGTGGATCATGTGCAGTGAGAATGATTTGCTACTTGATTTGAAACCGGTGAAGGCTATAGCAGGAAAAGGCGCTTGACATAATTAATACGGTGAAAAATTACCGGATGCCTGGACAAATACAAATACAATATGACGAAAGTTTTTTAGACTGAAAGTTATTGTTTTTAGAGGTAAGTTCGATACTTTTGATGAATAATTTGTATGGAAAGCATTGCAATTTTATAAAGCAGATCGTTATATCATTCCTTCTCAATTCTAATGAATCCGTGACTTATTCCAAGCAACTTCATCCTCTTCAATCAATGCGCCCAATCTAAATAAATCAGCGGCTCATCCAAAAAGTCTTCTTAATCCTTATGAATCCGTGCATGAACATTAACTTCAGCCCAATTGAATTCGAAACCACCTTTCGACATTTTTCATTCCGCCAGCGCTATCCGAATTAGTCTGAGGTTGACCTCTTCTTATAAAAACCCTGAAAATTTTGTCAGTTTTCGCGTATCTCTCACCGTTTTCGAGCTAACTCAAAGTTTTGATTTTTTTCCTCTTCTTTTCCCTGTGTTAGAGGAATTGAAAATGAATTTCATCTAATTTATGACTAATTTAACTCAAAAACACTTATTCGTATTTCAAATTTGGTAACTATTGTATAAATATATCATAATTATGAAAGAAATTTAGATTCTTTTGAAACTTGCGCCTGGTTAAATTATCGACTTATCGAATCTTGCTCTCGAGTTTCGTCAGCTGATCGGCTGATTTATGGCAATCAATAATCTTGTAACACTAATTATGGTACCAGCGCTGTGACCAAAACGGTGAAAAGTTTTATACATTTTCGTTTGAAAAAATTGTACTAAATCTAATCAAGGTCGTCACTCACACCTAGACAATATCAATATTGATAGCGTGCATCATGTACATTATTCATTATATTAAAAAATATGAAATGACAGAAAGATGTAGGAGTTCATTTTTTAGACAGGTTATTAGTAATTTCATTGTCGTAGTTGCTAGCCTGCCGGCGCCGGCAACATTGTTCGTTGGCGGCGCCGGCTGTGTAGACTCCACCTTTCATTTTGCCTCGAGACAGTCAGCTCATATTATGATGGGTAAATAGTAATTAGATTAGAGTATCGTAAAATTTGACCTCAGCACAATTTTATTGTATAGGTACACAATGTTTTATGTCTCTGCGAAACTTGACTCAGCAAAAAGAACACTTTCATTATAAGCTAACTTTAAAAATACATGACGTGTTATTGATTTGATTTGACTTGTTGTGATTTTTTATTATCTTTATCTGATGACAGTGTCACGTAACTAAAATTTTCCCAAGTCATGTGCATATCAAAAAGAT
>JAUMHM010087373.1:0-10391 GCA_032362435.1 Melikaiella ostensackeni | reverse complement strand
TCAGTTTCAGGTTAGCCCTGAAGAAGTGAACTGCAATGTTCACGAAACGTCGGCAAGATTCGTAGTTTTGCACACGAATGAAACCCAAAACATCTCTTTTTTACTATAATTTAAGATAATTTAAAGGAATTCAAAAGACATTACAGGAATTCAGCAAAAATTTATAAGCATTTTGAGCGAATTCAAAACAATTCAACTTAAATTTAAAAGAAAAATCAGGATAAATTCAAATCAATTCAAGGGAATTAAAAATATCAAAAATCCGAAATATTTCATTGATTTCAGTAAAATTGGAGTGAATTTAGATGAATTCAAGGGAATTCAAAAGACTTTGATGAAATTCATAGGAATTCAAGTTGAGTTTAAAAGATGGCAGGGTGATTCCAATAAAACTAAAAAAAATCCATTGAACTGAGTAGAGTTGAGTGAATTTAGAATAATTTCAAAATTCAGGGTGAATTCGAAAATATTCAACATAATTCCAAAGAACTCAGGGTTGAATTCGAAAAAATTCAAGAAAATTACAGACTTCGAAAGAATTCAGCAAAAATTAAAAAGAGTTTAGGGTGAGTTCCAAATTAATTCAAATTAATTGAAAAAAATATATATATATATATATATATATATATTCCATTGATTTCAGTAACACTGGGGTGAATTTGGAAATTTTCAAGGGAATTGAAAAGCATTCAAGAAGTAATTTAGTTTTTTTTTTCAAGTTTGATATAAAAAGTATGAATATTAAAAATGACAGAGAATTTAAAATTTAATTTTCGTGAACCGCGAAATTCAAGATCACTTTTCTCCCTGGAGCACAAATTTTTATACGTTCAGGCAGACATTTTATTTTAATTTATAATTAAGAATTCGAAAAAAAGTTCAATTGTGTACATGAATTGAATGACCCATTTTTTTGGATATCCAGGGCTGCCACAGACTAACGTACTTGAAAAAGGTGCAAAAAGTGACTAATTTAAGCTAAAAAGTGATTAAAAGTGACTAACTTTGAACACTAAAAGTGGCTGAAAGTGACTACTATTCACACAAAAAATTAGATGAAATTATGCTGCTGAATTCGGGGGTGAATACTAAGGACACAATTGCTGTAATTAATTTCGCAATGTTCAGACAAATTGCACAATTAATTTTATTATAAGCTAAATAAGTGTCATTTCATTTTATTTCGGCGAAGTCGGTTGCGGCCTAATTTTTAAAAATTTTGATACTAAATAATACTTAATGTTTTTTGAACTTACTTATCACATAAATTTAATAAATGACTTTATTTTTATTTAAAATTTAATTTACAAAATGCAAAGGTACAGAAACATTTCACATTCGAGTGCATTATAGAATAGAGAAACGCACAAATTCTACAATGCAAAACTGAATTGAATTGAATACGATGTATTCAACAGTACATATTTAAACTGCAAAAGTAACTTTAATGGGAAATAATGAATGAAAATTGTGTTTTAACAGCAACTAAAACAACCATTTTCCAGTACTTTCATAGCATTATTAAAAACGTTATGTTTAGTTTCTTAAAATTAAAACATATCTCGTAAGCTTCAGTTTTGGTCAGATTTTACATAGTTGTAGCCCTTTTTCAACTTTTTATGTCAAAAAAGAAAGGATAAGTTCGTGAACAAGCTACTTCTGATCAATGGTTTTGGTTTTATCCACTGAAAATGCTTTTTAAAAAATCAGAAAATCCATTTTTCAGCATAACTATAGGAGATACGAAAAAAATGTGAGGAAGCAAAGTTGTTCACCTCAAAAAGATCTACAAATTCACTTCAGACCATTTTTTGGATGAAATGCATAGTTTTTGTTTTAATCATGAAAAATGTTAATAAAAATAAAAATTCCATTTTCCGGACAAATTATGCAAGACACGATAAAATCTTGAGCAAACAAATTATTCACCTTAAAAGGATCTACAAATTTTCTCCATAACATTTTTCGATTAGACGCTTAGTTTCTGTTTTAATCGTGAAGAATGTTCTTAAAAATAAAAAATATCACTTTCCACTAAAACATTTCTTGAAAAAAAGTGATTGATAGAGACTTTTCCTGAAAAAAGTGACTAAAAAGTGACTTGAAAGAAAAAAGTGACTTAGGTGACTATGTGGCAGCCCTGCGTATATCAAACCGTTGATATTTCCGTATTTGTCAAGTAAAACTATAATCGTGGTTTACAAATGGGTTTTTTTCTGAAGTTATTCGGACCGCAAACAATAAAAGAATAAAGTATGCACTTATCTAATGCGGTTAAGGACAACTTCCGAACGTTTAAAGTGAATTTAAGAATTTAAAAAAAAATCATTCTTGTATTTTTCAAACAACTTTTATCAAAATGAATCTTGATTCCCTTAAACTTTTTCATTCAAATTAATACAAGTATTTTGAGAATTTATTTTAAAACCGCCCACAGTTTATTTACTATTTTTATAACTACTAGACAAATTTCTTATTCAACAAAATATTAATTTCATCTAGGAAATAATTTTTGGTTTTCGACAAATTTTCTAGGATATTCAACATTTCCAAATTCGAGCATCGAAGTCAAATAATTTTTTATTTGAAGGGTTTACATTTACTTGAAAATCATAATTAAAAACTGAAAAATTTTATATTCAATGGTTCAATATTGTTTAATATCGTTTCAAATCAGATAGTATTTCACAATAATACATTAAAATTGTACAATTTCGAAATTAGCCAATCTGCAAATAAAAAACATTAATAAAGGTTCCACTGTTAAAAATTTCTGTTGTGATTTTGCAGTAAATGTATTGGAAGTTTATTACCAAAACGTAATGTACTTTTACAATACATTTTTTACACACCGAATTATGAGTAAAATGAAGGTTTCCTGTACATATAGTTTGCATTACATTTTAATTAAAAATAAAAAAATTGCTGGTCTTAACGTTTGATCATACGTAAATAAAAAATTGAGTATGACATATGGGTGAACAATACCCAAAAATGCATCCTGATGGTGAAAATTTCGTACATGAGAAATTTTTTTTTGGTTAGGTATGTAATTTATTCAATTTTTTAATGATTTAACTACTGAAGAAGATTCTTGTTACAATCAGCATATTAAGCAAATGGTATTAAAAGATTTTTTTATTCGAGTTACTCCAGTAATAATTTATGAAATGTTCAAACTATATTTAAAGAAAATTGTGTTTGGAAATTTCAATACATGTCTTGTAATTTTACAATAAATGTACTAAAATTTTACTTTACAATACGGTGTTTGGAATTTCACATTACAATTTGTATTTTAAAATGTTGTAAAACCACTAAAATTTTTACCAGTGTCACTTTTAAAATGAAAGCCATAAAAATTGAACTGTTTAAACTCAAAAGTAAACTTCAGGGATCACAGCGGTTCATCAGTTCATTTGTAGGGAAAATAGAGAAATTTCTCTTCAAAAAAAAAGGGAAATTTTGTTTTATTTTTATTGTTTTTTATTTTTTGGTTGTAAGAACAAATTTATCACTGGATTCTTTAGGTTAAGTATTTTTTAAAAATTTTTAAAGTATTAAAGAAAAATTAAAAAAATGAATGAAAACATGATTCCGAGATGTTAAGTTTATGAATACGGGTAAATAAAGTTTGATGTAAAAAAGTTAGTCAATTTAAAAAAAAAAAGACCGAGAATTTTGAGATTAAAATTTCATGGGTTTGCAAAATCGCCTTTGGATAGCGATCAAAAATAGAATTTTGTTTTTGCAAAAATAGAAACTTACTCCCGAGATATAGGGATGGCTGAATAAGAAAAAAAGGTTTGATCCAAAAAATTCTTCTCATCCAAGAAAATTAAAATTGAATATCGCAATATCACAGTATGACAGAACCTTTTTGCTAAAAAATCCGAAAAAATAAGAAAACATATACATATTTTTTTTCATTAAATAACAATTTCAAGAAATATCAATGCTAAAACGTTGAAAAAAATTATTACAACGTTAAATTTGAACTAAAATGTTATTAATTTTTAAAAATTATTTTATAAAAAAATGATATTTTGGAAAAATCTTTTATTAGAGAGCTTCAAATTTATAAGTAATTTTTTTAACTGGATCCTTTGGAGTCTGAAAGCTTTTGAATTATTTGATGGGTTCTCTCAAAATTTCAAATATAAAGCGGTCAAAATTGAATAATTTTAAATTCAAATCTTAAAATTTGAAAACAGTTTTATTATTTCAAATTTAAATTGATCAAAATCTTCAAAACAAAATAATTTTGATAAAAATTAATTTTTTAAATATAAATTAGACAATGTCAATTTTAATTAAATCTTCAAGATTCTAGAATATTTGAAATTAGAAGCCTTGAATTGAAGAATTTGAAATTTGAAGAGTTCAAATTTGTACCATTAAAAAATGAAAGCGCTCGAAATTTCAATTTGGATAAGCACAAAATTGAATAATTTTACCTTAGAAGATTCAAAACTTTTTAATATCAAATTTCAATCAACACTTCAGATTGAAAATTTGTAATTGAATCTTTTAAGGATTACAATGAAAAATATGAATATGAATTATTATTCCGAGACATTTTTGAATGGTACAGTTTCCAACAAAAAGCGTTTGAAATTAAACAATTTTAGATTAAAAAGGGTCCGTCCATATACCACATGGACAATTTTTTACCATAAATAAACTCTGACTCTAAAATTTGTTTAAAAATAAAATCCTTAATAGTTTCAAAGGTATGTAATTACAGATTTAGTACCAGAAAAAATACATCAAATTTTTGGGTTGTCGTTTAGCTCTAAGAAACACGTAAAAATCATTTTCTAAAAAATACCCCTAATAAAAAAAACTATCCCTGAAATAAAAGGACAAATTTAACATACATTAGCCCTAAATGAGCCCTAAATGAGCCCTAAATTATAGTAAGAAGAAAAATGTATAAAGTCAATAAATGTCCGGTTTTCGCATGAACGCTTAGCGTAAAGCCAATGTTAACCGGGTTGTTTTTTTAAAGCGTATCATTAAATTTTGCAATAGGGCATTAAATGAGCTCTGAGTGTGCTCTAAATTTTGTGCTAGATAATTACTCGGAACTATTTCTAAAAATTGCGAGTAATTCTAAATCATTCCAAAATCTATGCAGATCTTTAAAAACATAATTTTTTTTGAAAAAAGTGAGGTTCGTGAAAATAGCCTCTTATTTTCAAAAATAGAATTTTTGACCCGTTCAACTATTGCTAAAGCATATTCGAAACTGTAAAACTATTAAAGGGAGGCTAATGACTTTGAAAAGGTTTTTCGAATTTTTAAGAGATCACAGGGATCAGTGTTAGGAATAAATTTTCGAAAATTTGATCTGATCTGTTAACTGCATAATAACTTTGAGTCTTCGGACTGGACTTTCGGTGTTGGTCAAATTTTCAACATTTGCATAATTTGGATTTAGAGTGGTTTTAGAGTGGTAGGGGTTGATTTTTGAAGATTTGTTTTTGTGGTTTTGTAGAGCCTTAAATAAAACCCTTAATTATAACATAGGTCATAACACGATTCAAAGTTATTTTCATGTGTGGTTACGTCAGCTTAACGTTAAACCAGCGTACCCAAGTTTTTTTTCATAAAAAAAGCGAAACATTAAATTTGGCAATAGGACATTAAATTAGCCTCAAGTGAGACCTCAATTATGATATATGGTAGGTCATAACTCAATTCGACAATGTAGTTACGTCAGCTTAACACACCTTAGTTTCAACAATTTTTTTTTGTAAAGAAAGGTAGGTGAAAGGGCCGTCCATAAACTACTTTACCAATTTTTTGCTATTCCCCCCCCCCCCCGCCACCGTTGACAACCGTAGTTAGTCTTTACACCCTCCCCCTCCAACAGAAAGAAACGTAGCCGTTGGCTAAATGGATTTCGCGTTTATTCTACGTTTTTTTGCGTTTCAAGTGAGTTTAGTTGCCAATATATTCCATTTTCAACAAAATAGTTGAATTTTCAACAAAAAAAGATTTTCTACCAAAAGAGATAAGTTTTCAAGCCATAAAGACGAATTTTTTTCGAAGACACTTGAATTTTCAACAAAAAAGTTAATTTTCAACCAAGAAAAATGACTTCTACCCTAAGATATGAATTTTTAATCCAAAAGAACGAATTTTTAACAAAACAGTTGAATTTTCGACCTATAAAGATATGAAAATGCATTTTCAAGCAAATGGTCGAATTTTCAAACAAACAAAAATTAAAATTCAACAAAATACAGTGGCGTTTTCAATCAAACTGTTGAATTGTTAAACCAAAAAGACCAATTATCTACAAAAGAGTTGAATTTTCAATCCAAAAACATGATTTTTCTATGAAAAATTCAAGTTTATATTAAATAGGTTTAAATAATTTTATTTCCAACTAAACAGTTGAATTTTCTATCAATATAGCTGAATTTTCAATTAAAAATATGAATTTTCAACAAAAAAGTTAATTTGCAACCAAATAGTTGATTTTCTACCAAATTGTTGAACTTTGAAGCCAAGAAGACGAATTTTCTTCAAAGCAGTTGAATTTTCACTCCAAACGATGATTCTCCAACCAACAAAAAAAATTGAATTTTCTAAAAGTGGTTTAACTTCAAACCAAGTAGTTAATTTTTAAAGCGAAAAAGATGAATTTTTAACGAAGCATATAATAGTTTACATCATAGCCAAACAAGATATTAATTTAAAATGAAAAATAATTGAATTGAACAAAAAAAAAACAAAACGAATTTTCAACAAAATAGTTGAATCCTCGATCTACAAGTTGTATTTTTAACCAACAAGGATGCATTTTCAAACAAGAAGATTAAATTCCTACCGAAAAAGAAGAATTTTTAACCAAATACGTGCATTCTCAGCTAGAAATGATCGTTTTTCAATTAAAAATATCAATTTTCAACCAAAAATGAAATAGTTACATTTTCAGATAAAAATGTTAATTATCAACCAAAGAGATAAAGTTTCAACGAAAATGATGAATCTTCAACAAAGATATGATTTTTCAACAAAAAAGTTAATTTTCAACCAAGAAAGATGACTTTTCTACCCTCGGATATGAATTTTTAATCCAAAAGAAAGAATTTTTAATAAATCAGTTGAATATTCGACCAACAAAGATAACTTTAAAAAATAATTGATTTCTCAACTTATAAAGATATAAAGATGCATTTTCAAGCAAATGGTCGAATTTCCAAATAAACAAAAATTGAAATTCAACCAAATACAGTGACGTTTTTAACCAAATAGTTGAATTTTGAAGCTAAAAAGACGAATGACCTGCAAAACAGTTGAATTTTCAACCCAAAGACAAGATTTTTCTATAAAAGATTCAAGTTTCTATTAAATAGGTTTAAATAATTTTATTTCCAACTAAACAGTTGAATTTTCCATCAATATAGCTGAATACTCGATTACAAATGTGAATTTTCTACAAAAAAGTGAATTTGCAACCAAATAATTTAATTTCCTACCGAACTGTTAAACTTTGAAGCCAAAACGACGAATTTTCTACAAAGCAGTTGAATTTTCACTTAAAATGATGAATCTCCAATCAACAAAAAGTTGAATTTTCTAAAAGTGGTTTGACTTCAAACCAAGTAGTTAATTTTTCAAGCAAAAAAGACGAATTTTCAACGAAGCATGTAATAGTTGACATTGTAGCCAAACAAGATTTTAATTTAAAATCAAAAATAGTTGAACCCTCGATTAACAAGTCGTATTTGCAGCCAACAAGGGTGAATTTTCAACCAAAAATGGAATAGTTACATTTTCAGTTAAAAAAGTTAATTCTCAACCAAAGACATGAAGTTTCAACTCAAATGATGAATCTTCACCAAAGAAATGAATTTTCAACCGAAAAGACGATTTTTTAACCAAGAAGATTAATTTTATACCAAAAAGACAGATTATCAACAAAATACAAGAATTTTCAACCAAATATTTGAATTTTCAATTAGAAAATATAAATTTTCAATCAAAAATGAAACGAATTTATAACAAAATAGTTGAATCTTCGACCAACAAGTTGTATTTTTAACCAACAAGGGTAAATTTTTAAACAAGAAGATTCAAACAAGAAGATTAAATTCCTACTAAAAAAAAACTAAAATGATGAATCTTCAAGAAAGAAATGAATTTTCAACATTCAACCAAATAGTTGAATTTTCAACCGAAAAGATTATTTTTTAAGCAAGAAGATTATTTTCTACCAAAAAAAGACGAATTGTCAACAAAATACAAGAATATGCAACCAAAAATGGAATGTTAAATTTTCGATTAAAAAAAATGAATTTTAACCAAAAATGAAACGAATTTTCAACCAAAGAGATGAATCTTCAACCAAAAGAATGAATTTTCAACAAAGTAGTTCAACTTCTAACCAATTAGTTGAATTTTGGAACAAAAAAATGATATTTCAACAAAATAGTTGCCTTTTCAACAAAATAATTAAATTTTCAACCAAACAGTAGAATTGTTAACCAAACAGGATGAATTCCGAACCAAAAATATAATAGTAGACAGACATTTCAGCCATAAAAAATTAACTTTCAACCAATAATATTTGGATTTTTTATATTGGGTTTTATTCGGTTCGCATTCAAGAAAAAAAAGAGAAAAAGTGGAATTTTTTTAAAAAATTCCCTTAAAATTCCCCTAAAAGATTTGAAATGGTTTGAATGACTTCAAACAATTTTTAAACATTTCAAAAAATTTAAAAGATTCCTGATTTGGAACAGAGAATTTTTTAAAAGAATTATAATTCTGAACTTGAACAGGAATTTAAAAAAAAATTCCTTTCTTCTAAATTAGAATAAAAATTATTTTCCAAAATTCCCGTTCCATGTCAAAAATTCTCTGTTCCAAGGTCCTAAACTCAAAATTATATTTCTTCACTGAAATTCCATGTCGCAACTTAGAATTATAATTCTTTTGAAAAATTCCCTATTCCAATTGAGAACAAACTATGATTTTTTCACAAATTCAATGTTTCAACTCAGAATTAGAGTAATAAAATATATGAAACCACTTTTAATTTGCATATTAGTACATTCGAGAGGAAAATCCCGGTCACTGAATCAAATTTCCGGATTTTCCTCGGTAAAAAAAATCCCTGGTCATTTCATATTCTAATTTTCTTTAAGGAAATAAAAATTCCAGGACCATCAGGGTGTCTACTCAAATCTTGGAAAAAAATTCCTGACAATTCCAGGTTTTTCGCAGGTATTTCTAGATTTTTCTAGGTATAATTTTTCTTAAAAAGGAGCCATTCAAGTATTAAGTACTGCATTCTTTAAAGCAATCGACCCTACACCCTTTCAAATTGAAAGCATTACATAATTTCACTGTTTCGTATAAAATTCGTATTTTTGGATTGAAATTTCAACAGTTTGATAGGAAATTCAACTATTTGGTTGAAAATTAACTTTTTTGATGTAAATTTATATTTTTGGATTAAAAATTCAACTCTTTGGTTAAAAATTCGTCGTTTTAGTTTAAAAATTTATTTCTTTCGCTAAAAAATTTCATCTTTTTTGGTTAAAAATAAAACTGTTTGGTTGAAAATAATTTTATTTTGATTGAGGATTTAACTATTTTGTTGAAATATCTACTACTTGGTTGAAAATTAACTTTTTTGGTAAAAATTCATATTTTCGGGTGCAAAATTCAACTGTCATGTACAAAATTCGTGTTTTTATAGAGTCGACTAAGAACTGAACCTTAATGGAAAAATTAACAAATTGCTGGAAATAATTTTTCTGTCTTGACTGAAAAATTATTGCTGGAAATAATTTTTCTGTCTTGACTGAAAAATCTTTCTTGGTTGAAAATTCGTTTTTCTTTTTGGTTTAAAAATTCATCTCTTTTGGTAGACATTTTATCTTTTTTAGGTAGAAATTCAACTATTCGGTTGAAAATTCGTCTTTTTAGTAGAAAATTTATCCTCTTGTCTGCAAATTCAACTATTTGGCTAAAAATTTATGTATTTTGTTAAAAATTCGTCTTTTTTGGTAGAAAATTAAACTTTTTGGTTAAAATTGCAACTTTTTGGTTGAAAATTCGAATATTTTTGTTGAATTCAACTGTTTTTGATTTTAAAACTAAATCTTTTTATCTGTTTTATCTGTTTTGGTAGCAAATTAACTTGTTTGTTAAAATTCATATTTTCGAATTGAAAATTCAACTGAGTCGAAGAAAATTCGTCTCCTTGGCTTGGAAATGAACAATTTAGTTGAAAATTAAATATTTTGTTGAAAATTCGTCCTTTTTGATGAAACTAAACTGTTTTGATTCAAAATTTGAATCTTTTTTGGTTGAAATATCAACTATTACATTTTTCGTTGAGAATTCATTGTTTTTGGTTAAAAATT
>JAUMHM010087372.1:0-10392 GCA_032362435.1 Melikaiella ostensackeni | reverse complement strand
ATTGCTAACGCTAGCGAAGCAATACGTCGAAAGCACAGATTACTGAAATTAGGTAAGGAAACAGTTGAGCATACATTAAGTGATACTTTTGAGATAATTGTTGTACCGCTGGAAAAATCGGTTGATGGATTTGAGAATGTCAAGAAAATGACTACAAGCATGTATGCAAAAAAGAATGAGGCTCAAGAAGATTTTCAGCAAGATAATTTTCAAAATGAAGATGAAGAGAAGAATGATGAAGATGATGAAACTTCATTCCTGTCAGCATATGATTATAAGGTTTCAGAAGATTTGGAAACATCAGCTTATTTTTCATCAAATGATATCACAATTGATTATCTTAAAAAGTTAGGAGAGAGAAGGAGAGATATAGATAATGTTTATGGTGCACGAAAGTTATCGAAAGACTGACTAATGATTGGAGATTCTTCGATAAGTTTCAATAAAAATCATATAAATATAGGTACTGTAAGCTATCCAAAGACTGTGGGTTTGCTTGAACTTCTGTTCAAAAAGGTACCGAATAGTACTATTATAAATAATAAAGACTTTGAAAATTATTAAAAAATTGTAATTTCAACAAATCTGCATCGAAAACATTATAAAGTTGATGGGGATGTTCGTGATAATAAATCTTTCAAACACACAAATTTTGTCACAAAACTAATTCCCGTCTCACCTATGGAAACTAATAATAAACAAAGTAGAAAGCGCCCTTCATTGGGTAAAGGTTCAATACCAGAATATATGATAGGCACAGAGGATAATGAATTAGACTTCATTTATTGGGATGATCGAAATGAATCGGTGGATCGATTACGCTTACTCTTAGCATCTCAAGGAGCTGAAAATAATAACCACTCAAACGAAATTATATCTATTATAGGAGAATTGAGAGAAGCTAAAATTATTTATTAATTATTGCTTTTTGAGATTTTCATCATTTGCAAAATTAGTATCAATGTGTTTGGACGTCAGTTTAAGTGAGTGGAGACTATGAGTCGTGGTCCTCCTGAAATTGGATTCAAATTCACCCCTGACGGCCATTACGACATAGAATACAAAATACTATGTAATGTGGCTGAAGCTAAGGATCTAAATGATGCAGTAAATTTAAATCTGGTTTAATATATGATACAACAAGATATGCAGACCATATATGATATTATAGCTGCTTTACGAACGAAAATAGTTAATAATAATATGATTGTTGATATTGTGGAATCTCGTATGGATGAAAGTTTGAAAAAGTTCAAAACTGATTTAGAATCTATAGAAGAACTAGCATCTAAAAGTGCAGAGCTCATTCCTTAGCTGGATGCCAGACTGAACGCATTTGAAAATGGACACCGAGAAGCTGCAGGTCGTGAAAGAGCTGCATAAGCCTGCTAGAAAAAACTACCCTCGTCGAGATGTAGACATCCGTAGCATTGATGAAACGTGGCAAGCTGATCTTGTTGAAATGGTCTCTTACCAGAAGGAAAACAGTGGACACAAATATATCTCAACACTAATTGACATATTTTCAAAATTTGCTTGGGCTATACCTGTGAAAACCAAGAATGCTGAAGATGTGACTGCCGCAATGAAATCTGTATTCGACAAGGGGCGTGTACCGAAAAATTTAGAAGTTGATAGAGGCAAAGAATTTCATAATTCACATTTCAAAAATCTAATGAAGCAACATAATATGAATTTGCATTTCACACTTAGCGATTTAAAAGCATCAGTTTGTGAACGTTTTAATCGTACTTTAAAAAATAAAATGTGGATGAAATTCAGTTTGCATGGTAGTTATAAGTGGTTGAATATTTTGACAGATTTAGTTTCTTCTTATAATGATACCAAACATAGAACCATCAAAATGAAACCCAAAGATGTTACTAAGCAAATCGAGTAAAAATTGTTGTTGAAAGTTTATAAGAAGAACTTTAATATTAGGCGTTCATTCAAGAAAGCAAAATTTAAAGTTGGAGATAAAGTTCGCATAAGTAAATTAGAACATATTTTCGAAAAAGGTTACACTCCAAATTGGACAACTGAAATATTTACGAAAAGTCATATTAAGAATACTGAACCAGTAACGTATATTCTCAAAGATTATAAGGAAAATCCAATTTCTGGTAGTTTTTATGAATATGGAATTTCTGAAAATATCCTGATGTTTATGTAGTTGAAAAAGTGCTTAAAAAACAAGGAAAGAAATTGTTTGTGAAAAGGTTAGGATTCGATGAATCTCACAATAGTTGGATAAATAAAAATGAATTGTAAACAGAATGTACACTAAATATCTATTTTTTTATTAATAAAACCTTACATTAACATATACCTGTACATGTATCTTTACTTCTCTTTAGTTTTAGTACCTATTCACAAAAAAAAACACGGGCTTTGAAATTTAATCGTATTTAATCTATTCCAATATTAAAATATATGCACATATAAAAAAAGCTTTTGAGTATGAAAAAAGCGGTTAAGTATACAAAAATTAAGAAGTTGTGTAAGAAATACATAAAAACTATTGAATAAAAAAAATTAAAAGTTACATCAAAGCAGTTCAAGCGATTATTTATTAACACTTTCCACTTTATTCTTATTAAATAAAAAAAATTCTATGCTCGTACTTCAGAATATTTTTTAATCGCATTCTGTGTTAATTTTCTCACGTTGAAAGTAATCATTTCTAAAAATAAACGTTAAAATTTTCAATTTTTCGAAAATGCACATTTTTTAAATGCTTTTTTTAATAAACTTTTATAATTTTTTTTCACATATAATTCAAGACTTTTTGCACAAAGGGGGAAAGCAACCAATTTTGGAATTTGCTCTCATACACTTCTTCTTCATAAAAAGAGGCGTTTTTGTTCTTAAAAGCGGGAATAAAGTTGAATAAATTAAAAAAAAACCTAAAAACTAATTGGAACAGAAAACACAAAAATGGAAGAATTTAATGAGCCAAAGACAAAAATAAGACTATTTCTTAAAATACCACGGTTAAAAACCTATTAACACAAGCTGCTGAAATACCCACGGAATAGCTACTACCAGTCTGAAGAAAGTCGCCAGCCGTCTACTTCGAGCAGAAACAAATGAGTGTAAATTACTGCGCAATTCTCTATGAAATTTGTTTATAGCAATCACATTTGTCATGAAATGACAACATACCTGTAGTTTATTGAAACATCACGGTCACGTTAAACAGAGCACGTTTTTACTTTTGAGAAGTACGTCAAACACTCAAAAATTGCTCAAACTGCGCATTTGTTTATAAAATTTCTTCATAACAATGAAATTTGTCATAAAATGACAATATATTTTACAAAAGTATCACTAGAAAGACTAGCAAAGTACCTTGAAAAAAAAGTAACTGAAACATTTAAAAATTGCTCAAACTGTGCATTTTTTTATAAAATTGGTTTACAAAAATCATAAAATTGTTATGAAATCGCAACAAAGTTCATTGCAACATCACTTCCACGTCAAACAAAGCACTTAAAGAAAAACCTAAAATACTCAAAAATAACTCAAACTGCGTACTTGTTCATGAAATTTGTTTATAACAATTAGAAATTTATTCCGTTTTGTCTTCATATGTTTTTATGTTACTTCAAATTGCATTAAGAACGAAAATTGCTCAATAAATATCCAAAACCACTGAAAAATTACCTATTATATTTTATAACAATACAATTGTTAATAACAATTCACTCATTTATAATAAAGTATAAGGTTGTGTTTCACGAATGTCTATTGATTGATTAAAATTAATGTCAATTATTTTAAATTAATTGCGTGTTATTATAGTAACAATATCTTAAATTTTACGATTTTTGCCAAGTTTGTGTATAAATAAAGTAAACTATAATTTTTTTTTAATCAGCCTCGAGGGTCTCTTGAAAATTTAATGAGCTCTAATTTAAAAAAAAATTTAAAAACGGTTTAAAATTTTAGCCGGAATCGTATTTTGAACATTTTTTTGTCATTTCGCCCCACTGTGCAAGGGTAGAAAAATTATTAAGGGTGAACAATTACTTGCTATTATTATATATATTACTACTAGCTACGACTACCTAGTACTATATTATATTATTACTATATATATATATACATATATCACTAGCTATTACCAGAAGTAAAAATGTAACGAATAGATCTGAAATTGCAATATATAACACTGTGCTTGCACCCATAGTGTTGTATGGTAGTGAGACCTGGGCGTATCAAGAAAATGATAGGAGCAAAGTGAACGCGGTTGGCATGCAGTTCCTGCGGAATATTTTCGGTAAAACGCTGATGGACAAAGTCTGTAATGAGTGGGTTCTCAACGAATGTGGTGTACAAGAAACATTGTTTGCCAAGAGTGGAAGAAATTTACTGAGATGGTTTGACCATATTGAGAGAATGAGCGAGGAACGTTTAACGAAACAAGTGTATTCAGTTTAAATGAGTGGTAGCGTACACAGAGGTAGACCGAAGAAAGAATGGTTGGAATGTGTGAATGACACTCTGAAGCGAAGGGATATTTGAAGTCGTAGAAATAGAAGAGGGTGCATGAAACTATGTCTGGATGTAACGAAGGAAGATGTATATTAGCTTTGCGAAGCTCTTCACTTAGGGTGATAGCTGGAGAGACTGATCAGCGAACCGTGTCGGAGCGGTATTGCGGAATGAGTGTGTCGTTTGAATGAACAACACACGACTTCTAGATTGATCTAAAAGCTGTACCTTCTCCTATAAATCCTTCACTTTCCCATTCCGTATAAAGTCCTTGATCTGAGGTAGTATAGGGAGGCTATCACAGTAAAAAGTAAACCTTAAAATTTAATTCAACTCACTTTCAGGATTGCCTTAAATTCATTAGGTTACTCATTTTACGGTATTAGGATGAATGTAAAGTCAGTCTTGTCTTGACGGATGATGATTCAAGGTCGAAAACGGACGTGAAAGCTGCACTACTGATCTAACTTTTTCAGAGCAAGCATCTAATAGCAGAAAGTACGTTCCAAAGGAGATAAACTTCATTTGATCCGAGCGGAACTCGTTCAAGTACATCACGCACATGACGACGTGTGTGCGCGAGTGCGATGCGCGAGCAAGAGTTGGCTTTGTTGGTCTTCACAGAGGCAAAGGCACAGAGGTAAGTGGAAAAAGACGATCGACTCAATAAAATCGCAAAATAAAGTCATTCTTCCATAATATACTACCTGGATTTTTTATAGTACAGGTTTTTCCCTCAATTTGTTATAGTAAAACTGTCTCGATCGTAACTTTTTAGCAGATCATAATTTCTACTTTTTTAGTTATATTCACGCAAAAAACTTCAATTTCCAAGTTTCAGTTTCCAACGTGCAAGGTATTAATATTTTTTCCTTTCATATTGAAATTAGGTTGGTCCAAATTGAAAAAATTATAAACTACTCTTAAACCATTTGAATAATTCGTCTTTCTGTTAAATTCAACTTTTTACATTCAGTCCACTTCAGGAGTAAATTCATCTCGATCGACAGACTGTTCGCCATGAGTTCACCTGAATCTCCGCATTAGGCATCTCACTTCGCGAACAAAAGATGGCGGACTTTTTTCGGCAAAGCGGGTGGACTTCACGATTTGCAACTAATGCTGACTTTACGTCGTCGCGTTCTTTTTTTGATCACACCTTGAATTCTGTTGCCATATGGGCGGACTTTACGGTTTACTTTTTACTGTGATAGAACAGAAAGAGTAACGCTTACTCCGAATGGGGTCTGACTTGATCGTATGATAATAATAATAATAATAATAATAACGTTCCACTTAAGATTAATTGTTACTGCTGAAATTTTTTTTCAATGCGAAAATTGCAAAATCAGCGCTCTACTCTAATCAACTGGTATATTATTTCGTTACTACTCACAAATTGTTTCTTTGATTTGGAAAATTCTTAAAACTAGCGTTCCACGCAAAATTAATTGTATAAAATCAGCGTTTCACTCAAAATCAGTTCTCATAAAACTTTGTTCTTTAATTTCAGAAAATTATATGTTCCGAATTTCGATATCATCATATACAAATTCTGGGTGCACGTGCTGATTTCCCGGCGAGATCTGAATACGAGGGTCACGTGTGTCTCTATCCAAGTAAATTGACATAATGTAAACTCAGCTCTGACTTCGCGAATAAACGCAGTTTTGTTGATTATGTTTTATTTGAAATCTGTGAATCCCTCATGAAAGTCCACGGACCATGCAGGAAAATCTTGCCTACAAATCTAGGTGGCTGTCACCAAGTACCGGCAGTAGCACGCCTTATTACCGGGGTAGCTCATGAGAGGAGGGCAACATACCTGTATAAAAGCATTAAGATATCTTAGACGTTCAGTCAGTTTTTACTCCATTTATCTGTATGACGGTCAGATACTATCAGCACTACGAATTGTTACATTACGCGACAATTATTTCTCGTGTACTTTGTTGATATTCAAAATGTCCCATAATTCAAGAAATATCGTAAATCAATGTTGCTAAATATAAAAAATAAACACAATAAAAAAAAACTTTGTGAAACTATTTATTTCCAAATTCACAAGCCTATTTCCTTCATAAATAAGTAAACTTACTGACTTTGCGAAATTATTCATTATTTAATTCACAAGTCTCTGTCCTTCGTGAATAAATAAATAAATAAATTCTTTAAGTTTTTAAATTATTCATTCATAGATTCACAAGCCTACTTCCTTCATAAATAACTTCATTTGCCAGCCTTGTGAAATTATATATTTATGAATTTATAAAGGAAAGTGATTTGTGAAGATAGCAATGAATAATTTCCTAAACTTAGTAAATTTATGCATTTATAAATGATTTGTGAATTTAGTAAATAACTTTTGTAAATAGTATTTTATCTTTTTATTACAGCAGGAAGTAATTTTAGGATGAGTGTTTATAACGACAATTGTAAGTTTTCATTCATATATTCCGATAATTAGTTTTGAGGAAAGCAATAAATTACCGACCGCGATTCCTGTGTGATCTGCCGTTTTATCATTTTAGAGAAAAAGTGTCCGCTACAGCTTTGTAAACGCGCTGCTAGATCGGCTTCTCTTGCTTCTTAATCTGTCATATTCCGTCTCGTTATTCTCAAAAAATTTAAAAGTGTTGTTCACTTTTGTTCCGCATTAAATCGCAAATTTCGCTTCATAATTGTGAAGTCTAGTTTGTAGAAGGATGCTATACAGAGCGTTTTTTCATTTAGTGTCGGTGTTGCGCCTGTGAAATATGGCTCTAAAATGATATCCCTCGTTTTTGACATATCGACCGTTATGGTTATATTTACGTGATTTATCCATAGAAACAAGCTGACACACGTTTAGAAACTATTGAAAGTTAAAATCTAAGTAATAATGAAGGGGAGGAACAAACCTAAACTATAGTACGCATTTGTTTTTCAAAGGTTTTTATATTGTTTTCAATGTGCGGGGGGGGGGGGAGAAGGCACCCCCATGGCGCTCAGGCTAGAAAGCGCATTGTGCCACACCCGCGTTTATTCTCAAAGCAGTGCACCGAATTCGGGCATCTTCACCGAGTTAGATATCGGTGAATTTCTTATTTACAACGTTCCGAAAAGATACCTCTCGAGTGCCAAGCATATTCCATAGCACAGTGAAAGACGCGGATCTCTTTGCAAAGCAAAGTGAGCCTCAGCAGTAGTCCTCTCGGCATGGAGGCTATTACTTGGGAAATCACCAGCCTCTTTTGAGGGGACCTACAGTTTAAAGTGGGTTTCGTACCACCACAGCTCCGGTAGAAGTACACAGGAAAATCTCAATTGGTACCGGCACAGGGTTCGAACCCCAGTTCTCCTACTCGGAAGTCTGACGTGCTATCGCTTGAGTTACAGGAACTCTTTATTCAAAGGTGTAGTATTTCCGAAAGATAAATTTTCCTGTGTACAAAATTTAAAAAAGTCTATTATAACAACGATTGTCCTTGAGATCGAATTTTAATTGTTTGATATGTACATAAATACCGGCCCGTGGTTCTTATTTAGCCTCCTGTGACTGTGCTCCTAAACAGAAACACGTGTGTACTTATTTATAGCAAATATAATATTTTCATAACGTGTCATATTCTTGGTTAAAAATTCAAATAGATATAATGATAAGCCTAGAGTTCAGCTTTTTTCAACAATGAATCCGTGAACAAATAAATTGATACTGCTGAGGGGAAAGCAAAGAAAAATTAAAACTAAAAATCACTGCTAAGCGTAACGAATGAGATCCGATAGATTGTTTTCATCCACATAATTCAATACTTTCAAAGCCTTAATGTATTTGTATTTATTGAAGAAAAGTTCCTAGGGCTAACTAGCCCTTTAAGGAACAGGTGGTACAGATTACAGATAAATTATTGTTACAGCGATCAATGAACCAATTCTTAATTAGAAAAAAGAAAAGGTGATACAAAATCTCGGAAAATAAAAAGATTAAAATACACATATATAGATGCGGAGTATTAAGAGCGAGATAATGTAAACAAAATTAAATATATATACATATACACATATATGCATAAATACAAGTAATAAATTCGTACACATGCTGAAACGCCTACGTATCGTATATGTTACCAATGAGTGATTTCAAGGGTCGGATTTGAAGTGTTTAGTAAGTAACAAAAAAAAAGTCTTCTGAAGTGATATTGTGAAGGTGCATTTCTGATTATTGTAGGCAGTTTGTTCCAGAGGCAAGCATCACGAATCATAAACAACCTTTGCATTTTACATGTGCGGTGAGGTTGAATTTTGAGTACAGTTTTCCTTTCACGGAGCTTGGAATGTGTTGGTGGATCTTTATCAATAAAATGAAAGAGGTTAAAAAGATATTGCGGAGCTTCTGTGCTGAAAAAGCTATACAGCAGGTTTCCCATAAAAAATTGTCTTCTCTTAGCAACATTGAGAAGTCCTGCTCTCTCTCTATACTGGATAATATGTTCACAATGTGGAATATTACAAATGGACCGAATGCAAGCATTAAGCGTGCGCTCAAGCTTAGCATTAATCTCATCAGTGATATCATATACCAAGCAGCCGTAATCAAAGAGAGGTAGGGATAAGGCTTTTAACTAGGTGGATACGAGTGAGAGCAGGAAGAGAATCTTCATTTCTGTTAAGCTGTTGGAGAACTCCAAATGTTTTTCTTGATATATGGAGAAAAAGGAGGCCCTATAATAATAGCTTTTGTTTTAGCTGGGTTGTGAGTGAGACCACAAGTCGAAGCCCACTGAATCACCAAATCAATATCCTCCTGTAAATTTTGAAGTAGGTTCTTGAGCGTGGTAATAGGGCCGGACAGATATAGCTTACAATCGTCAGCATATTTGTGGTACTTGCAATGTCGCAGCTCGCTACCAAGATCAGAGGTAAAAATATTGAATAGAGTGGGGGCAAGAGTGGATCCTTGAGGGACACCACTCTTGACCTCACCACAAGCAGACCACTCACCATTGCTATTTTGCACTCTTTTAGAACGACTGCTGAGATATGATTCAAACCATTTAACTACCATATTAGAGAGGTTGAGCGATTTGAGCTTAGATAGAAGTAAATTATGGTCAACAGTATCAAGCGTCATGGAGAAATGAAAAAGAACAAAAAGCGTTACCTCCCTTCTGTCAGTCCTGGTTTAATGTCAGAAGTTACTTTTAGTGATGCCGTAAGAGTGCTATGCCTGGCCAGAAACCTGGACTGCATTCGGTCAATTAAATTGTTAGTGTCTAGGTGCGACGTAAGTTGCTGATGAACAATGCGCTTGAGGGGTTTGAACAGGGCATACAGGATGGAAATGGGTCAGAAATCTTTGGGAGAGGTGGCGTTAGATATTTTAGGTATAGGGCGGATAATCGCCTCTTTCCAGGCATCAGGGAATATCCCCACCTGAACGAAGGAATTATAGATATGCAGAGAATAGGAGAAATAACAGGTAAGGCAACACGAATCATTTTGATTGAAATACCATCTGAATCTGGAGCATTAGATCTGACGTTATGGAAGTCTTTAATTAATGTTTCATGTGAAATGTTAGAGAAAAAGAATTCAGTATCATCGAAGGTGTAGGGAATAGAGGACAAGGAGGGGGTTGTGTTTATCGAAAGTGTAAACTTAGAAGTAAATGCAGTTAAAAGGTCAGCAGGAGAGAAATTATTGTCAGGAGCTGCGTTTTTGGGAGGAATAACTCCAAGCCGTCTCAAGAGAAGCCGGATATTTTCTCTTTTATTGTTTCCTACCATAAGAGGCATTTGGAGGTTCGTTAATTACACCCACCAACACACTCTCCTGAGGCGAAGATACATTGACAAAAAGGTACTCAGCAGTTGGGTAATTGGCAAGAGGGTTCACTCCCACCTGTACGCCCCTCAA
>JAUMHM010087371.1:0-10393 GCA_032362435.1 Melikaiella ostensackeni | reverse complement strand
CAAGTTATTTCAGTAATACTTCATCAAATGTTTAAACTATATTTAAAGAAAAATATATTTGGATATTACAATACTTGGATTGTAATTTTACAATAAACTTATTGCAATTTCACTTTACAATACGGAGCTTGCAATTTTACATTACAATTTGTATTGTAAGGTATTGTAAAATCACAATCATTTTTAACAGTGTTGGTATTTATAAAGACGACATTCCTGCTGCTTTCAGCTACTACCAAGGAAAGAACGTGATATTCAGCCTCTTGTGCTGACATAAGATTACCATTCAAAAAAGCGTTGGCAAAATTCCTCAATTTTTCTATATTTTCAGCGTTGCTATTGTTCAAATCTTCTACTATTTGACGTAATAATTTTGACAATTCGCTATCTACTTCACTCAAATGATTGACAATGTATGATGCACAGCTGTACGAATTTGGAATGAACTGAATGCCCATATTAGCCTCAAACAAATTAAGAATGACTAGATTATAACAATTTATTGCTACGTCTGTATTTTTTCTCTCTGAAAAGATTCTAGATCCTTTTATCGAGATTCAAATTGGTAATATATACTCGTCTTCTGTTAAACTTAATCGTTCTAAATTAATTAATTAAATTATTAATTAATTAATTAATTATTAATTATTAATAATAATTAATTATTAATTTTAATTAAATTAATCAAATTCTACCAACCCGCTTGACTTTTTGTAATAATAATGCATCAATTCTCTAATTTCTTTTAAATTATTTGTTGCTATTGTCATTGTTTCGTCACATACATTTTCTAAAGGATCTAGTATCATTATTCGAGACATAACCGGAAGTGGATAATCGAATCTACATTTCATTTTATTCATTTTCCCCTTATTACACGTGTGAGTATGCTCGTGCCGCTGCACAGCTACGAAAGGATTATCCTTAAGATACTCACAAGTAATGAATTTATCAATAAATTCGATGCATTTTTGGCGTTTTTCAAAATCGTTGCTATCAAAATCGGGGGAATTTTTGAGCCAAAGAAACCAGTGTGCGTGAGGAGAACCTCTTAATTGGAATTCAATTCTAAAGTAATGGTCCACAACAGAATACTGTTGAAATGGACCACCTTTTTACTTGTAAATAATTTAAGATCGCTCTAAATGTACTATCGAAATACAATGCATACGTAGCGGGATCTCGCCGAATGGAATCAGTTTTCATATTATCATCGACATTTAATGCTTCTTCTATAGTAATTCGTTTGTTATTAAGAACGTACGCTAGCATCTGCATTAATTCTGGCCACCATCTTTCCGCAGCTGATAACGTAAAAAAAGGACTGGCTTCTCAGTTTGTCGCACCATAGCTAATATTTTCTCATTCTCACCTTCTAAATATGCGTGCGACAAACAAATTTGTTCTAATACTTTATATCTTACATCATGTCTAAATGTGTCATCAACGAATCCTTCCCTAAGTTTTTCTGCTGTCAAGTTTTCGTTTGTTTTAAGTTGTCGCAAATATACATTTACCTGAGCAGACAGATTACTATACGTTTTTTTTTGTTGGCTGAATATAAGAGATATTTAGTTTTACATGCTCTTCTATCACTTCGTCTAACTTCGGATTTGATTTGCGCAGTGTCCGATACATCTGCTGTAAGATCATATCCTCCGACAATGTAAGGATGACATAATGCGCCTAAATGAGGTGTTTTCCAATGACCTGGTTTATTATTCTGTCCAGGCGCTATAATTTGAGCAACTTTCGCAGATTTTGCGTTTCTATCTAAAAGTGAAACTTCATTGATAATCTCCTGTTCAATATCACTTTCATTATTGTCAGTTTTGTAATCAACTGCATGACTTATTTTACCGTCCCCAACGTCTAAAATTTTGATTTTACAACTAATAACATCATGTTTTTCATCCTTGTCTCCATCTTCTATTATAAAGTAAGGCTTAACATCATAGTTCTTTTCATACTGATTAAAAAAGAATTGATCTACTTTAATCCCATATATTTTATATAGAGGTGTGGATAATAAGTAACTCAATGCTTCGCAAATAGCAGCTGGTCTTACAATTTCATTCATGTAATCAGACTTATGTGAAAGGTTTCTCTTGAATGTTGACTGTACAATATCCATTTCATTAAATGGCCTTGGCAATTTACTAACTACTTCATTTACATCAGATGAAACATGTGCAATGCTTCCTTTCAATGAAAATTGTGGGTTTAATGCGTACGGTTTTGAAGCTTTAATTTGTTTAAATGCTATGAATGGCGATACTGAGACGGCTTCTGAGTCTGACAAATTTCTTACGCATGCGCGTACGCAAGGAGACTTCAAACCATTACTAGTCGCCAAATAAGGTATTTTTCCAGCCCTATTGTTTCTATTGCTTGTCCTATATATTTTCGAATTATTTCTCATGACCTATTTTTTCTACGAAAACATCATCTGGTAACTTAGAATGACGTTTTGTGGTTGCTATATTTACTACCTAATGACTAAACCACAAAGTTTCGCAACAAGCGCAAACATTACTTGCTGTATCTTTTCGCTTCTTAATGAACTTTAATTTCGCAATGGACGCAGGATCTTCTTTACTTGTAGAATCTATTACATAATTTTCTCTAAAACTGTACAAAGCATTTAATCTTAAGCAACGTTTCGCATTTTCATGTTTTTCTTTCTCCTCATCTCTTAATTTCAAATCTTCCCTTTTTTCTTTTTTGTTCCTTTTTGCTTTTTCTGTTCCTCTATCTTAAAGTCTGGATTTGTTCGTTTTCTTTTTTCAGATATTTTCTGCAGCTTCTTTTCGTAAGCTTTATATTTTTCGTTTTCTCCTTTTTTTATTATGTATTCCTTCAGTTTCCCTTTTTCTCTAGCTTTACATTCTTTGTTTTCTCTCTTTTCTGCTAGATGTATTCCTTTAGTTTCTTATTTTCTTCAGCTCTATATTCTTCGTCTTCTCTCTTCTTTCTCTTGAATTATCTTTGTTGAGACTTCTCCTCGTCTTGAAATGATTTATTTTCTCTCTTTTTTTTCTTATTTGTACTTTATTGTTCTTGTTCTACTTCTTTCAAATTGAATTTTTTTTCGCGTTTTCACATCAATTCCCTTTTATCCTGATTTCTCTGTATTGTTGCTTTTCTTCGATTTTGGCATTCTTAAAAGCTAATTTTTAAAAATATTGATTTGTAGTGCCGGCTACTCCTGGATATCGTTCACACAACTATTTAAATTGAGTCTGAATTAAATAGCATCAAGATCTGAGAAGGAAATTACTTACCAAATTGATGAAAGTGAACTATATTGAATTAAATTGAGTTCTGACCAAAAGTATTGATTTGTTACTTGAGTCTTCACGTTAAATAAACAATTTTTCTCAAAATTTCAGTCCTTCAGTGTGACGACGTAATCTGTAAAAAAAACCCATTCTAAACATTTGAAAGATTTTCAGGAAAATACCAAAAATCGATTAAATCTGTATCAGTTACTTTGAAAATAATTGTTTCACATATAGATCAGTTCACAAGTCTCCAATACGCAAACCGAAAACCCAACCTAGCTCGAAAAATCAAGAAGACTCTTATTCAATATTATTATACTTCATAGTCCGAAGAGTTAAATAGAATTTCAGGGAATTTGAGAGAAATAAATAATGTGAAGTATGAAAACATAAAAAGTATTAAGAATCCTACAGAATTGAAAGAAGTTCACAACAATTAAAAACCACTCAAATTTTTTAAAATTATATGAAATTTTTTTAATTTCTTAAAATTCAACCATCAAATT
The DNA here is from genome assembly GCA_032362435.1 of Melikaiella ostensackeni. Taxonomy (NCBI): domain Eukaryota; kingdom Metazoa; phylum Arthropoda; class Insecta; order Hymenoptera; family Cynipidae; genus Melikaiella; species Melikaiella ostensackeni. The sequence continues at coordinate 6,603 of JAUMHM010087371.1, read as the reverse complement.
CAAAATTCCTCAAAATCCTCTTAAAACCTCCAAATTAAAAGTACACAAATATCTTGAAAATTTTCTTATATCTCTTGAAAACATTTGAATTCCCGTAAAAACATAAAAGTCCCTTCATATAATTCAAAATTCAAGGAAATTGATTGACAACTATAGAGTCTCTTTTAGATTCTTTGAAATCGCATAACAATATTGAAAATTCCTTACAATCTCTTGGAATTTTCCATAATTACAGATACTATCAATATACATATTATCAAAATACATAAAAATACCTTAAAGTCTCTTGTAATTTTCTGAAGTTTCAGATATACCTTAAAATTACTTCAAAATACTACGAAAATCTTGAAAATTCCTTAAAATCTCTTTAAATCCTTCAAATTGACGGATTAACCTAAAAATATTTGCAAATCACTCAAAATGCCTTGAAATTCCAGAAAATTTTTCAAAATACATATGAATCTCTTGAAATCTCTTGAAGTTGCACAACGAACTTTAAAATTCCTCACAATCTCTTGCAATCCCTCAAATTTCCGAATAAACATAAAAATTCCATTAGATTAATTTAAATCATTCAAAATCCTTCAAAATCTCTCGCGATCCTCTAAATTTCTAGATAATCCTAAAAATTAACTGAAATAATTTGAAGTCCCTTTAAATTCTTTAAGATTTCAGAAATTTGATTGGAAATCATAAAATCTCCTTAAATTCCTTGAAATTCCACAACGAACTTTGAAATTCTCCAAAGTGTCTTCGAGTCCTCTAAATTTCCGCATAAACCTAAAAATTACTTAAACTAATTTCAAGTCTCCTTAGATTCTTAAAAATGTTATAAAATTGATTGAAAACCATAGAATCTATTTGAATTCCTCACAATTGCTCTACAATATTCAAAATTCTTAAAAATCTCTTGAAATACTTAAAAATCATGCATAAACTTAAAGAAAAATTAATCGCTCAAAATACTTTAAATTACCAGAATAGTTTCTAAACTTCATCAGCATCTCTTTAAATCTTTCAAAATTCAACGAGAATCTTTGAAATTCTTCTAAAATTCTTGAAATCCTTTAAGTTCCTTTAAAAACTCAAAAATCTATTAAAATTACTTGAAATCATAAAAATTTCCATGAAAACTTACTAGTCCCTCAAAATGGCTTAGAAATATTTCAAATTGAAGGAATTTTCTTCTAAAATTAGAAAACTATCTTTCGATCTCTTAAAACTACATAACATACTATAGAATTCCTTCAATTTCTGAAAAAACTTTTAAATTTCCTGAAATTTCTCAAATTCCCGTAAAAAATAAAAATCCCTGAAAAAAATTTTTCAACTTTTGAAATTCTTCAAAATTCGTGAAGAATCTATAAAATTCCTTAAAATCTTTCCAAATTCTTTAAACTTCCGGAAAAACATGAAAATTCCTTGAAACAACTTGAAAACATTTACATTTCCGAAACAAATTAAATTCACCCAAAATCTCTCACAATCATTTAAATTTCTGGATACACCTAAAAATCACAAAACATAATTTTTAATTTTAGGAAAATGTTAAGAAACTATAAAATCTCGTAATTCTTCAAGTTTCCGGATAAACCTAAAATTAAAATACAATCACTTTAAATTCCTGTAAATTCTTTAAAATTTCAGGAAATTGATTGAAAATCATAGATTTGCTTAAAATTTCTCAAAAATTCCACAACAATTTTTTTAATTCATCCAAATCACTTGTAATTGCTCAAATTTTCGTGAAAACTTGCAAAATTTCTTAAAATCACTGAAAATTCATTAGAATTCCATCAAATTTTTTTCAAATCGTAAAAATATCTTTCAATGTCTTAAAAGTATACAACAAAGTTCAAAATTCCTTGGAATCCCTTGTAATCCTTCTAATTTTCTGAAAACTCAAAAAAAAATCCTCGCAATCCTCTAAAATTTCAGGAAATTCATTGAAAACCATAAAATTGCTTTAAATTCCATAAAATTCCACAATAATCTTTAAAATTCCTTAAAGTGTCTTCAAATCCTTTAAATTTCTACAAAAACTTTAAAATCGCCTAAAATCTCTTATAATCATCTACATTTTCGAATAAACCTCAAAATCACTTAAAATGATTTCAAATTCTTTAGATTTTTAAACTTCATCAACATCCCCTTAAATTTTCTAAAATTCAGCAATAGTATCTAAAATTCCTTAAAAACTCTTGAAATCCTTTAAATTCCTGTCAAAAATTAAAAATCCGTTAAAATTACTCGAAATCATTAAAATTTCCATAAAATGTTACTAGTTCCTTAAAATGGCTTAAAAATCATTCAAATTCTAGGAAATTTTTTCAAGATTAGAAAATTATCTTTTAATCTTTTAAAACTACATAACATACTTTGAAATTCCTTCAGTTTCTGAAAAAATTTTGAAACTATTGAAATTTTCTAAATTACTAAAAAAACAAAAAAATTTCTTATAATCATTAAATTTCGGGATAGACCTAAAAATCACGAAAAATTATTCTTAATTTTAGGAAAGTGATTGAAAATCATAGAATGTATATAAATTCCTCAAAATTTCCGAATAAACTTGATAATTCCCTAAAAACTCTGAAAAACTTGACATTACCGGATAAACTTAAGAATTTCTTGAAATTACTTGAAATCATTTAAATTGTCGAGAAAAAAAATTTAAATCCTTTAAAATTGCTCGTAATGCTTTAAGTTTCCAGATAAACCTAAAATTAAATTAAAATGACTCAAAATTCCTATAAATTTCTTCAAATTTCAGGAAATTGATTCAAAATTATAGAACCGCTTTCAATTCTTGAAAATTCCACAACAATCTTTAAAATTCATTAGAATGCCACCAAAATTTTTTCAAATCGTAAAAATATCTTTAAGTCTCTTAAAGCTATACAACAAAGTTTAAAATTCCTTAGAATCTCTTGGAATCCTTTAAATTTCCTAAAAACCTTGAAAAAACTCTCGCAATCCATAAAAGTTCCAAGTAAAGCTAAAAATAACGTAAAATAATTTGAAAACTCTTGAAATTCTTCAAATTGCCGTAAGAACATTAAAAAATCCCTTAAGATCACTTAAAAATCCATCAAAACCCCATGCATTTTTTTTCAAATCGTGAAAATATCTTTTAATCTCTTAAAACTACAAAACAGAGCTTACAGATTCTTAGAATCACTTGAAATCGTTTACATTTTCGTAAAACCTTAAAAAACTCTTGCAAGCCTTCAAATTTGAGAATGATACTAAAAACCACTTGAATTGAAGTAATTTAAAATCTGTTTTAATGCTTCAACATTTCAAGAAATTGATTTAAGTCATAAAATCGCTTTAATTTAAATAACCTAAAATCTCTTCAAATTCTTTTCTGTCAAGAACTAATAAATAACTTTTTTTTTGTCAAAACAGTAACCTCTGATGGTTCCTGAATTATTATGAGTACTATCGTTCTAGTGTATAAAATTTTAAGGTCTTCATTTTTAGAATAGATTGAAAGCTGATCAATATTATGATAAAATTTCCAAATATCACGATTGATGTTGATGTTAGTAAAAGCACTAACATTACAATCAACGTATTAGATTGCTATTCTCACCGAAACCAGTTAGGTTATTAATAAAAAGGCTGATGTGTCCGGTACCACCCGACTTTTCCATATTCCAAGTGAAACAGTGAGAATCCCTAATAAGTCGATCCGCAGTATGTCCTTCCTAGAATTCTCCCAGCTCGCATTCGTTCGCGACGGTGTCTGAGGGGATGAGCGGGAGGCTTTGCGAGAACTGTGGCGTTCAGCAGTTCCGTAGCTACGAAGCGGGCAGTCTGAAAAGTCGCGTGCATATTTCGCATTTATTTTTGAATCCACGCGGAAAACTCTCCTTACATTAATTTGTCTTCATTATTAAAACAGGTCCATACCTCACGATAACAAAAATCTACATTTGTACAAAATTAAGTTAATTAATATTATGTATTCCTACTTACTGTTGCGGTGCATACGATACTTTATCTGAATTAGGCAGAGTAAACGCGAATTTATCTGCCCAAGGAGTGCGAGTAAAATAGCACTTTATTCTACCGCGACAAGCGGCACGTAAAGTAAGGAGGGGGAACTGAGAGAGTTACTTTACGTACTGCTCGTCGCGGTACAATAAAGTGCCATTTTACTGCCGCTCTGTGGGCAGATAACGAGCGCTTATTCTGCCTATTTCAAATAAATTAGGACATAGAGGAAGCATTGTAATGGTGACAATTTTGAAAAAATTTAAATTCGTTTAACCAAACGTTCCTTAATCACAAAATGTTTAATACAATGTTCTAAACAATTTCCAGATGTGTGTGTGTGTGTGTATGTGTGTGTGTGTGTCACACTTTCTTGTGAACGCGATGACTTGAAGACAATTACAGATAAATTAATGAAACTCGGAGGGCTTATTTTCACAACTAATATCTGAAAACTTACCGAAGGATTTCTAAAAATAATCACTACCATTTTTTTAGCCCCACAATCTTTTGAGAATTGGCCATTTACAGTAAAACTCTTTTCATTCACATAATTCAAAGTTGCTACGAGAACATAAAAGATTCCTTGTCTTCAGACGAATCGATTGACCTATAATATTAATACATTTCATTGAAGATTAAATAATCTATGATCATTTATAATATTTTAAAAATCAGTTTTATAGTAGGACTTTTTTCATTAACATAGTTCAAAGTTGATGCAAATACATAAAATACTGTTCGATTCGTGACGAATTTTATTTCACTAAAGTTGAGAAATAAGGATCGTCGTTTTACTTTCGTTTGGAAACGCATTCCTTGAATAGTCAACAATGTCATTTTTTGCAAATGCGGGGCCATCTGGCGCAAATCGAAAAAATTTTTCGAATAAAACTTATGTATTTTTTAATGGAGAATCTGAATCTGCAATAAAAAATATAGGTTCCCATTTGAAATTATTAAGTTTACCCCCCCCCCCTGCCCTCAGGGGGTGGGGTGTCGGGTGAATTTTTGCGTCATCTCTTTTCCCTCTCGAAAATAAGAAGTTTTTATTACGAACATTTTTTTCGTTGGATGCGTATTTCTTGAGATATTTCGATGTCTTGAGATAAAAGAAACACCCTGTATAATCGCAAAAAAACATCCTGCTAGTAGCAACCACTTCCGAGAAAACCCTTATGAAATAGGTGGCATGTCTCCAAAAAAAATCGGATCTGAGATACAAAAAAGCGGTTAAGTACAACGAATGTTTAAAAGAAGAAAAAATTAAAATACTATTTGTAGTCCTCATTTGGATCTACAAAAAATTGAGAAAAGCAAGTGGAAAGAAGCAACGTGTTTGGAGACAAAAATTATCAAAAATCGATTCCTAGAGTCCGATTAAGAAGAATTAGTTACTGTCATTTTTTTAGTTTTTCAATAAAAAATTTATTGCATTCATCACTATTATAATTGTGGAAGGGGAAACTATGTCGCAAAAATCTCTTTGAAATAATCTTTTTGCTGCGTCATTAGGCACGGAAACATATTTTGAACATCTTTTTTTTTCTTTAGTGAGCAAGAGACTAGTTGTTCAATTCCCTTTTAAATTGATACTTAAGTAATTGTCTTATTCACGAACTTGGTGAGTGGACCCTTCTTATATCTACACTGTTGCAATTTCAATAAATTCATTTTTAGTAATTGAAATTCATTCTTAGTCATTATCGTTTAAAAAGTTAAGAAATTGAAAATGCCGAAACTAAGAAAAACTATTATCAAATTTCAAAAAAAAAGTTGAAAGAATCAAATGGAGGAAAAAAGAAATTATGCAGATTTCAAGAAACTTGAAAAGCTACAACGACTACTGTATGTATAAGGAAAGGAAAAGGGAAGATGAAGAATTCAAAGAGGAAGAAATAACGTGTTAGGCACAAAGAAGAGAAGACGCATTATTCAAGAAAGGAGAAAGCCTATATTAAGCGAAGAGGAGACAATAAGAAGAATTTAAAGAGAGGAAAAGGCTATTAAAAGCAAGGAAAGGAGAAGACTAAGAATTTATGAAGAATAGGCTATCTAAGGCAAACAAAGGAGAAGACGAAGAATTTAAAGAGAAGGAAAGACTATCTAAAGCAAAGAAAAGAGATGACGAAGAATTTGAAGAAAAAGAAAGGCTTTATCAAGCGAATAAAAGAGTAAACGAAGAACTTAAGAAAAAATAAGGGCTTTATAAAGCGAACAAAAGAGAAGACGAAGAATTTAAACAAAAAGAAAGGCTTCATGAAGCAAAAAAAAAAGACGAAGAATTTAAGGTGAAAAAAGGCTATCTAGAGTAAAGAAAGAAGAAGAGAGAAGGCGAAAAACAAAAGAATGTTCAACCTTAATGAAGAATCTTCAACCAAAAAAGATGAATTCTCAACAAAAAAAGTAATAGTTGAAATTTCAACCAAAAAAGATTTTAATTTTAGATTCGATATAATTGAATTCAACTAAGAAAGACGAATTTTTAACGAAGTACTTGAATATTTAACTAGAACAGATTAGTGTGAGGCAATACAACATCGTCGTGCTATTGATGTTCATGAGCGAACTCGTGATGATCCTTTGCCACCACATCCACCA
>JAUMHM010087369.1:0-10394 GCA_032362435.1 Melikaiella ostensackeni | reverse complement strand
CCGCCATTCTAGCCTGCTGCGCTTGCCTCCTCAGTTTCCTTTTCAGAGAACCGTTGATGCCTTTCTTTTTTAGGGATGACTCCTTGGTCGTTCCCGTCTCCATAGCCTCACTCAGAGGGACCGTCTATCCCTCAGCTCCCAAGAGAGCCGGGGGCACAGCCGTTGCCTGAGTTTGACTGGCCGGAGAGACAGAGTGGAAAGGGTTGTGTTAGACCCATTCGGGCCCAACCCCTCTCCAGCCTCCGCCACCTCCCTTCCTTCTTCTTTTTCTATACTTGATTTGTAGGCTTTCATTTTAACCCCGCGAGAAGCTAGGAAAATAAACGGTCCGCCCTTGCAGAGCCCCGCATGCAAGGGTAAGACTAGATACTCGGGGAGGTCGTCCGGTGTCCCCGAGAGGCCATTACGACACCTTCATACCCCTAGGTGCCAAAGTGCCAGGAGCACGGTCACTCTACGCCCCTGGCTTAGGGGAGTGGTCACATTGAGTGAAATACTCAATGAATATTCGTTCGTGAGCCACCACACCAACGGAGGGCTTTTTCTTGGTCGCAGTGCGGGTCGTAGGTCATTCCCGTCCTGATTCCAAACCTGATTGCATAGGGTTTCAAATCTTTTATAATATTTTAAAAGATTCTGAGAGATTGCAGAGAATTTTAAAGATTTCAAGGAATTTTAAAAGATTTCATGAAGTTCCATTTGATTCCAGAAATTTTTAAAATTTTCGAGGACATTTTCAGAGATATGGTATTACAAATTTCAAGATTATATACGGAATTTCAAAGTATTTCAAGGGATTTGTAGCGATTATACCAGACCTATTCGATGTTATAGGTTCTTCAAGGACTTTAAAGATTTGAACAATTTCAATAGATGTTAAAGGATTGGAAAGATTTTAGAGTATTTTATAAGATTCCAAGAAAAATTCAAGATATTAAAAAATTTCAAGGGATTTTAAAAGGGGTTCAATGATATCAAAAGATTCTAAAGATTTTAAGGGAATTTAGGGAAATTCAAAGAATTCCTATAGAACTTTACAGGCTAAATGAAATGGAATGAAATTTTAAGGGACTACTAAGAATTTCTACGGATTTCATGGTATTTTATGGTTCCTCAGATGATTTCAAAGATTTAAACATTTTAAAAGATATCAAAGATTTCAATATGTTGTACGGGATTTAAAAATATTTCTAAGGATTTTACCAGATTTAAGGGATTTAAACAATTTTCGAAGGATTTTAAAGAATATAGTGTATTTTTAAAGATTTGGAGGAATTTCATGAGATTTCAAACAATATTGTAGGATTGTAGAAAATTTGAAGAGATAAATTCCTCAGGAATTTCAAATGATTTCGTAACATTTTTACAGATTTCAAGGAATTATTACGGTGTTTGCAAGATTGAAGAGTTTTCCAGGGATTGCAGATGATTTCAACAGAATTCAAGGGTTTTCGATAGATTTCAGTGGATTTCAACGGATTTCAAAGATTTTAATGGGCTTTATCAGTTTCATGGGATTTGACGGGCTTCAAAGATTTCATAATTTTTTCATGAATTTTGAAAGATATTACAGATTTTAAGGTGTTTTACGGTATTTTACTCGATTTTTCTGTGATTACTAGGTGTTTTACAAGATATATGGGATTTTGTGAATTTCAAGAGATTTCAATGGATCTTAAAGGGTTGAGGGTCTTTTAAAAGCTTCTTAAAGAATTTCTCAGGATTTCAGAAAATTTCAAAGGGTTTTAAGATGGTATCTAGGATATCAATGATATTTAAAAGATTTCTAGGGATTCTAACGATTTTCTAGAGAACTTTAGGGAATAAATGAAATGTAATTTCAAGGTGCTTCTAGGGATTTCTACGAATGTCAGGGATTTCACTGTATTTAAGGGATTCATAGAATTTCAAAAGAAATTATAAGATTTCAAGGGATTTCAAAGACTTCAATTGATTTAAAGAGATTGACGAGTTTTGCAGGAATTTTTATAGGATCTCATTTCAAATCGATCATTATAATCAATTAATAAGTCGAATTAGATCGTATTTTAAAAGATTCAAATATATTTCACTCGATTTTATGGGAGATGCTCATTAGGGTGCCCAATAGGGCGTATCGAAAAAAAAGTTGTTTGCGCGAAGTTCTAATAGCAATGAAAACTTTCTTTTGGGATTCAAAAACACTCCCCTAAAATTTCGTAAAAAAAAATTCCTTATGTCTTCGCATCGTAGATATAGCTAAAAATCACAAAAAACGACACACTTCTTCAAATTTGAAAACCAAAAAAAAATTTTTTTAGATTTAAATTATCAATTAAAATAGTTCAAAGAAAGTCAATTTACATATATCTGTGCAGCAATAATTCCATCAAAATATTTTTTACCCTCCCTCAGTGACTTTGAAATTTCCAAAAATCGAAAAAAGTCGACTTTTTTGCTATTTTCTTTGAGTTACGGCAATTTTTTCGATTATTTGATCATGAAATGTCTGATATACGTTAAGGAGAATGTATTCTAAATATGCTACACCAATAATATATGAAAAATATCGATATTAAAATCATTTTTATTGACTTTGAATTGCAAGAAAATATCTAAAAGTGATACATTGCTCTTTATTTCACAACAAAATTAATTTTCGGTGTCTAAATAGGTAGAAATGTTTTCGAGTGTACCTAGATTCATATCTGTACAGTGAGGAAGTAATTTAAATCATTTTAATCTGGCCAGAATGACGTTGATTATTTAAAAAATCCTCAGAAATCAAATTTTTCGCTATTTTCTTAGAGTTATATTACTTTCATCGACCATGTGACCATCATGCGAGTATTATATATTTCTTAAGATATATTCTGAATGAAGTCAAATAAAAAAATAGTCGGAACATATATTAGCTTGTTATAATGTCATTAAATTATCAAAGTATTACTTTTATGCTGATTTTTGACATAAGTTTCAATTTAGTCATCCTGTTTAATTTTTGAACCGAAGTCATTTGTAGTTTCAACAATGGGCAAAATCTAAAATTTTTAATTTTTTAATATTAGCTGATATTTTGAACTGAACAAGAATCTAAAAGGTACCCAAGTTCTTCTGATATTTCGCGTTTAGTTGAACAAAGAGTGCAGGATATATGGAATGAAACTTTCATCCTAACTGTTACAAAAGCAAGAATAGCAAAGATCGTTAGAACAGATCAAGATGAGTTGAAGGTATTGAAAAAGTTGCATGGAAGAGATAAAGGTAAATTCTGGTACAAAAGCAAATTAAATGCGTTTCGTGCAAATAATCAAAGTTATTTCATATCGCGGCTTGTAAGTGTGATATCACTTCATGCACTTGTGAGATAGATCTTTCTGAAGCTGTCAGAGTGTTTCTCTCAGATCAACGATCTTCCAGGCGAATGAGAAAATCATTCACGTCTTTTCCGAAAATCGGTTCGGAACAATCAGATCAGTATGAAGTACAATCCAAGCGTATAATGACTGATGTACTTCAAGATCAAAGTGAAGAAGTTATTCAAAGAAAGTGTCAGAAGGTGAAAATTGAAGGTGAAAGTTCTTACTGTGGCTCGACTATGGATGATAATGTAAAAGACGATTACCAGCCCGCCGAAGAAGATGTTGAGGATGCATGGGTTCCTTATTGGAGTAAATTTATAGATCAGACGAGATTAAACTGTCCAACATTTTCAAAAGTCTGTGACAGATACGGCATCGGATACAGGTCTGCTCTTTTACTGGCTTCAGTAATTCTACACGACGTAAGTATATTCCGGAAGTAAAAGGTTTAGTTTCTGACAAGAATAAACTGTATCAGGACAGAACAAAAACTCGTCATCAACTTCCGAAAGAGCAGTTCTCGTTGGCTTCAGAAATAAAGGCTTTTTACTTTGATGGCAAAAGAGGCGAAACAAAAGTAATGGATGGAACAAGTGAAGAAAAAACACGGCAAGCATCAAAACGAGAAGTGAACATACTTCTCTCATTCAAGAACCAGGAAGTACTTATTTAGGACACATATCCTCATCTTCTTCAGATGCAAAAATGATTACACGTGATATCCTTCAGTTTTTCTTCGACAAAGAAATTAATACCTCGAATCTAGATTGCGTGGGTTGTGACGGCTGTCCTACGAACACTGGTAAACACGCAGGTATAATTTTATTGCTAGAAGTGTAATTGGATAAACCGCTACAATGGAGTGTCTGTCAGCTTCATGGTAATAAGCTGCCGTTCAAAGCTTTGTTTATGAAACTTGACGGAGAAACTTCTGGTCCTAACGATTTTTCTGGTCTAATCGGAAAAAGCTTAACTTCTTGTGAAGAACTTCCAGTCGTAAGCTTTGATGCTGACGACACTCCTAATTCTCCTGTAGTTGACACCCGTAATCTTAGTTCTGATTAAAAGTACCTGCTTGATGTATGGAAGGCTATCAAGGAAGAAGAGCGTTCGGAAGATGTTACTCGAAAAAGTTAAGGGAAATTATCGCACGCCAGATGGTTGACTAGGATGCGTAGAACTCTTCGAACTTACATTGGAACAGAGAATCCATCACTTGCGTTAAGAATTTTGGTTCAATTCATCATGAGAGTATATGGCCCAATGTGGTTCAAAATTAAGTGTCAACTATCTATTATAGATGCCCCAAAAACATCTCTGGAAAAGCATTTCTTTGAGTGCGTGCATGATGGAAGATATCGCTAAATGTATTCAAGAAGTAATACAAAATAATGCCTACTTTGCTCACGAAGAGGCAGAAAATCCACAAGCTCGCAGTGTCTCGAATAATTTCTGCAAGACAATCAACTGGGAAATCAAAATTGAGGGAATTCGAGGTTCCTTCGTTGAATTTTGACGCAAAAGACTGCATTGAACTCATCGACTGGAAGAAGTGCAAATTCTCGGAACCGCCATTAACCAGATCGATGACAATTGAAAATCTGAACGAATTCACAACGAAGCACGTATTGTGTTCTTAGAAGTTCATGTGCTCGGAGAAATTCTCACAAGCATGAGAATGTGCTCGAGAATATGCTCGACCTTTATGTGCTTTGAGAATTTAATGAGAATTGATGAGTATTTTGAATTAGGATTTAAAAAATCGTATCTTCTATTTTTGTAAATTTTCATATCAAGAACGTCTTCTTGCTTACATTTTATGTTTTTTTTTCAAACTGTAATTGCTAAAATAGCTAAATTTATTGAAAATACTCAAATAATGATGATATAGTTTAAATTTCGCGGGAAAATGTATCGCCTCATGTTAGAAAGGGCGCTAAATTCAAATGATCAAAGAACTTAAAGTAATGAGGCATATTTTTTGCATTAAACAGTAAATAATTTAGAACAAGTATATATCTTATTTACTCCAGAGCACGTTTGTAAAAAATATTCGTATGAATCGTGATATATATTTGCTTAAACAATAAATGCTTTAAGTTCTTTTAAATTCTATATTAATGCTCTGTTCGAGCTTAAATGCTGAGCATAAACTCGAGAGCATTTGCTCAACATAAATTCTTGGGCATTTAAGATCTCTAAGCACGTAACTCATCGTATTTCCAAAGACATTTTTCATCTTCCTTGCTATACTTAAGTAGTGGAAAGGTGTGTGAAGGAAGTACATGCGCATCTCGGCGAGCTTACTCCTCTGACGTTAGAGACGAAATCATCCGATCAAGATTCGAAAGTCGGAAATGCTTGCCCATTTTCAATACGAAAAATAATTTTGTTTCGAAACTAAAAGAGGACGACTAAATTGAAACCATTGTCAGAAATCAACATAAAAGTAGGTTATTGGTAATACTTTGATAATTTAGTGGCATTATCACAAGCCAATATATGTTCCGACTATTCTGTTATTTGATTTTATTCAGCATATATTTTAAGAAATATATAATACTCGTATGATGGTCACATGGTTGATAAAAGTGATATAACTCTAATTAAGCTTCTGCATGTAGATTTTTAAACAGAAGACTTTTTGTTTTCATAAAATAGCAAAAAAATTTAATTTTGAGGACTTTTTTAATCCTCTACGTCATCCTGGCCAGGTAATAATTATTTGAATTACTTCCCTACTGTACAGGTATAAATCTAGGTACACTAGAAAACATGTTTACCTTATTTAGACACCGAAAATTAATTTTTTTGTGGAATAAAGAGCAGTATATCACTTTTAGATATTTTCTTGCAATTCAAAATCAATAAAAATGATTTTAATATCAACATTCATCATGTATTATTGCTGTAATATGTATTTAAAATACATTCTCCTTAACGTATATTAGACATTTCATGGTCAAATAGTCGAGAAAATTGCCGTGACTCTAAGAAAATAGCGAAAAAGTCGACTTTTTCGATATTTTGAAATTTCAAGGTCGCTCAGGTAGTGTAAAAAATATTTGAATAATTTTTTGCGGAGACAAAAGGAATTTTTTAGATGAAACTTTGGGGGATCTTTTTGACTCCCAAAAAAATGTTTTCATTGCTATTAGAACTTCGAGCAAAAAACTTTTTTTTCGACACGCCCTAATGGACATGAACTACATTGAACGACAAGTCAGTAAATGTCGATTACAGGAAATTTTAATTCGAAGTGGCCTATCCTATATTCTAGTGATTTCCTGGTTGATGATGAATTATTAAAATACCCGAAATTTTGCAACGGAATTTTAGAAATTCTACAGTTAATGTTATGTGTCTTTATATATTTCAGTATCTTTCCAGTGCGGGGAAATATCTAGCAGCCATCAGAGTAATGGTAAATAAAGGTTGAAAAAACTTGTCCACTAGAATGAAATGTAAAATTTAAAAGCCGGTCAAAAGAACTACAAAGAAAATATAATAAAGAAAAATATCGAAGAGGCACATGCAGATAATTTAAAAGCTTTCATATAGAGAAGAATAAGGGATAAAATAAATCACCTAAGCACTTTTCGAATACATTTATATTTTACGTAACCAATTAATATTGATGTAAAATGATTTTATTACATTTTTTCTCCAGTGTGCATACCCTGAAAAATGACATCCACTGATCGAGCTCAAACTTAGACATAGTGTATATTTACTAGGCAGTAATTTACAGGAAAAAAATGGTCCAATTTGATAAATATTGACTGAGCTGGGGGAGGGAAAATTTTTGGATTTTGCACTGGCAGCCCCTATTTCGAGTGTACTAAAGTGCTTTCGTATCGAGTAAATAAAATTTTCACCTATACGTTTTTGATAGATTTGTTTACGATATATCGAATGGTTATAACTATTGTCTGAAAAAAAAGTGTGACCCCTTTTTTCAAAATCAAATATATTTTTGACTGTTTTAAGTTTGGCCTATTTACTATTCTGGTCTCAAAATAAAGATTAGGATTTTTACTTCCAAAGTCTTGAAGCACAAAATGACGTTTTTTCTGTTTCTGATAAAATAAATATAAAGTATTGTGGTGCATCAACGGCAGTTTCTCTCCAACAAGATTTAATGGAAAGAATAATTTTGTTACCAAAACACGTTTAAATTGGATCATTTGTTATACTGTTTGTTATTATAAATGACAATTATCAGTTATCCCTCAACTATATTGTTAAAACATCAATATCTACTACAAATATTTAGAGAGAGAAAAACACTTCTTCATGCAGAAAACTGTTAAAGTTCCACATTTGCCTGATGACTTGCTTATAACAATTGTTAATTTAATGATCAGTAAAATATATTGATGGGATATCAATATAAGCTTCTTCTAAAGAAGATTTAGTGGCAAAAATAATTTTTTCCTACGAAAAACTATACAATGAAAACACTTGTTTAATATATTTGTTATAAACAATTGAATTTATCCACCTTTAATAATATTCCGCAATTGATTGTCTGTTCTGAAATAGTTTCAATCTGGTCCAATGGGAAGAAGAAGTGTGGCCTAGAAATAAAAAACAAAATTGAATAAATGTTAATAAAATTGTTCATAACAATAGCTATTGTTGACGTATGGTAATAAATCGTTAATACATATTGATCAAGCAGTCAACCTAACTAATTTTAGATACGTAAATAACTAATTCCAAAACTTTTAAGGTCATTTCAATGAAAATCAACAAATTTCATTGTTAATAGCAATTTTTCAACAATTTGTTTATCATCTCATGTATTTATAAACAAAAAATTTCACTTTTCTTCGAGAAAATAATAAGTCACCTTGCTATGAATCATTAATAATTCGTGATTGTTCAAACAAAATTAATTTAAAAATGCATTATTTGTCTATCGTCCAACATTTGAATTTTGTCGTTTTGACATAAATAACTTTTAACAACAAATTTTAAAGCATTTTCAGATACTTGGATAACGATAAACTACTGTTATTGTTATTAACAAATTTTCCTCGTCTCATGCATATGTAAACTAGGAATTACGTTTTTTTTTGGAATTTACTAACAACTCCTAAGCAATGACTAATTGTTGAATTGTCATCATAGTTTCGCATTCGTGGACAAGACGACAAGTGCCAATTTTTTATAAATAAACCTAATTAACAAACGCATTATTCGTCTATTTTCAGCATTGAACTTTGTTCTTTTAACGTCATCAACATAAATTTATAACATTGCTAGCAATAGCAATAGGTTATCATTATCCAAATGTTAAAAAAATGTTTAAAAATGAGATATTAACAGTTAATTGAGTTAAAGGGACAAAGTTCAAATGTTGCAAAATAGCCATAGAATGCATTCGTTTGATAATTATGTTTAAATAATCATGAATTATTATAGATTAATAGCAAGAAGACATGTTATTTCCTCAAAGAAAAGTGAAATTTTTTGTTTATACATACATAAGATGATCAAAATGTCTTTAAAGAGTGTTCTCAACAATAATAGTTGTTGATTTTCATCGAAATGTTTTCAAAAGTTTGAAAATTAGTTATTTACATTTGATAACATTGAAAGAACCAAGTTTGTACGTCAAAAAATAGTCCAACAGTCCCGGCAGTCTCGAGCGCCGTCAATGCACCGCAATACTCTTGATTTCTTTTCCCGAAAACCAAAAAAAAAACGTCATTTTGTGCTCCAAGACTGAAAGTAAAAATCCTAACATATATTTTGAGAGAGCGGAAAAAAATCTATCAAAAACGTGTAGATAAAAATTTTGTTTATTCGATACGAAAGCAGTTTAGTACATTTGAAATAGGGGCTGCAAGCGCAAAATCCAAAAATACTAATTTGCTAAGTGCTACTTAGTAGGACTTCACTATGCCCAAGTTTGAGTTCGATCACTAAATGTCATTTTTTATGTTAGTACGCTTAAGAAAGAATGCCCCTTATATATAGGCCTCTGATAATTTTACATGAGAACTTTTATGTTAGATTTACAGTTTAATGTACTTTTGAAATACGTACTGTCTAGTATTACGGAATTTTCCATTTAAGTGACCCATTTCCAACTCGTTCGATTTACGGAAATTTCCGTAATACTAGCCTCAATGCTTTACGCGACCGGTTGATCTTACGGAAAATTCCGTAATAATAGACAGTGCCTTTGAAATATCGTGTATAAAATTACAATATATAAGTTAAATTTGCCTTATAAAAGTTAACCTTAAATTTATTCCTCCAACAACTTCCTGTGATAATTTATAATAATCTGTATTCCTAAAATCCAAAATTCTATGCTATACTACGATGCGGCAGAACCAAACTTGAATGAAAGTTCCAAGTCAATGGAATTTTTTGATTGTTTATGGTCAAATGGCATCCCGCGAACATTTTAAGATGAAGATGAAAATAATCGGCGGATGCTTTTTGGAGAAGTCGATTTTTTTATTTAATTACTAAGAAATGAAAAAATTTTCATAAGATTATATGGTATATATTGATTAACATTTTTTTCAATAGATTATTTTTTAAAATACAAGATTTGAGTCTTAGACAAATTTTGTTATTCCATACTGATGAAAGACACAAACCTAATTTGTTCCAAAAGTACCCCGCCGATTTTTTTCATTTCATATTAATTGAAGAAGCAAACCTAATTTTCTCATCAAGGGCCCCTCCGATTACTTTCATTCCATATTAATTAAAGACAAAAACCTAATTCTTTTAGAAAGCGCCCCTCCAATCATTTTCATTCCATGTTAATTAAAGACACAACCCTAATTTTTTCAGAAAGCGACCCTCCGATTATTTTTATTTTCATCACATGAAATGACAAAAGGACCTAGCGGAATAAGCATGGGAAATCTGCCTCCGCACGTATAAAGCTGAAATTAATTTCATAAGTTCGTATCCATGTGGTATGAAACTCCACCAAGTTTCAACCTCAAAATCCCATTTTTGTGGGAGATATGGAGGGGGAAGAAAAAATAAAAAAATGATTTTTATCTCGAAAATGACTCG
>JAUMHM010087368.1:0-10394 GCA_032362435.1 Melikaiella ostensackeni | reverse complement strand
GTAGATCGTTTCTCATTTCTCGTATATCACAGTCTTTTTTTCTAAAAATTATTACTATTGGTTTAGTGGAATGTTTTTTAACATTGGTTAATTAATTTTCAATAATTTGAATGAATTTAATTGGTTTAAACAATCGTTTTTTCCACAAAACTATCATTATTGGTTTGAGGGACTATTTACTAGACTTAATTAATTAACTATGAATTATTGAAACAAATTACATTTGTTTGAATGACTATTGTTTTTTTTCTAAAAATTATAACTATTGGTCTAGTGTAATATTCATCAACATTGGTTGATTCATTTTTCATAGTTTAAACTGATTTCATTTGTTTAAACAATTTTTTGTGCTGTTTTACTTTTTTCAAAAATTCAATTTTTTCTGGAGGTGCTAGTTTACATTTACCTAGCACGTCAAGTGTCTAAAATACCAAAACAATAAAAATCCAATTTCACCAGAATTTTGGGCTTTTTTCGGACTCCTAAAAACCCTTGAAATCAATAAGCAAAAAACAACCCTCATGTGTCCATATCACCCCTTATAAGGAAAGTTCAACATTTTCCAAAATGAAGCACCCCTAACTTGTGGAAATCATCTGTGCTGCTCAAAAATATCAACTCCGATTTTTGGGCTCCAACCCCTTATGCCAAAAACTAACCCCTCTCTAGCATGTAGTAATGACTTTGCCGAAAAGTAATCTTTTTTTTGAATTTCTCAACCTCAACAGAGTCTCTGATTTTTGGGCTCCACAAAAATACCAACTTTGATTTTTGGGCTCCAACCATTATGGCCAAAAACTACCCCCACTGTACAGCGCAGATACAACTTTGTAAAAAAAAATCTTTTTTAGAATTTTTCAATGTTAGCAGAGTCCCTGAATTTTGTCCTCCTCGTAAATACCAAGCCCGATTCTTGGGCTTCATCCCTTAATGCCAAAAACCCAATCCCCTCTACCATGTAAATATGACTTTGCCGGAAAATAGTCTTTTTCGGAATTTTTCAATCTTAACAGAGTCTCTAATTTTTGGGGCTCCACAAAAATACCAACCCCGATTTTCGGGCCTCAACCCTTAACGCGAAAAACCAAACCCTCTCTGTCGTGTAGATATGCAAGTCCCGGAATCTGGAATTAAAACATTGTCATATTGGTATGGGCACTATGCCAGAATGTACTGCTTATTTAGTGCCAATTTATGCCCTAGAAAAAGATTTTATGCCCCTTAATTTTTGACAAAAACCTGTAGTAATTTTAGCTTCAGCTGAAGCCAGAACTCCGGTATGTGAAACTCGGAAACTATCAGCGATATCAAATTCTTCTTTGCGCAGAAATTTAGTGCTAATTAAGCGCCTGGAGTACAACTCCATCAATTTTTGTTTTTATGAGGAATTGTTGAATAATTGGTTTTGACTTGTGGTATGCCCAAAATTGTTGAGGATTTCTTTTTCAAAATCGTTGTAAAATTGGGACTATGAAGTTTCTGTGAAAAAAGTTTTCATAACCATAAGTAAAGAATTTCTTCTTCATAGATCAGTCATCATTTTTGAAGTAGGAGTACATAATTATATGTCCCCATTCAGGGTTGAACTGCTGAGATTCAAGCAGACAATGGACAGTGCTTGGAGGTGTTCTGTTTAAAGACCAAAATTTACCCCTAAAGGCTTCGGTGTGAGGAAGTAGATCTCGAATTCTTCGGCAAGGATCCTTAAGGGTTTATTTTTGAATTTCCTTTTAGTTGTATAGAAATACTCGTTTTATTGAGCTGGGCTAAAAGATGCTACTATTTACACATGAGATTCGCAAGCAGTTCTGATATGAAGTTTTTGACTCACAATGAAGCGCTCGATTTTTGTCAAGTCCAAAAACTGTGCACTTTATTTTATTTAGCAAGATTGATGTTTGCAAATTTGAAGGTGTCTACTCACTATCCAGGCAAACCATAAATTTGGAATGAAATAAAAAAACCGAAAATTAAACGTAATCTTTACGGTGAACCTGGAATTTCAGCAAAAATTGACTTTCATTTTTTTGTTTTATTATTCTTCATTAATTATAAATAATTCTTTGAAAACTCTTCAAAAACCTTAAAATCTATTGTGAAGTGAAAATATCTGCTAACATTTCATGAAAATCCAAAGAAATGTCATTGATTCATGGAAAGTTGGAATCTTCTGAAACTTTCTCAAATATTTTTAAATCTTTACAAACCTTTTCAAACCACTGGATTGTTCACATCATTAAAAAACATTTTTAAATACCATACTCCAAGAAGTTCTGATTTCTTACGTGTTTCTGAAATCTTTTAAAACTTTCCGCATTTCTACCAATTTTTTAAAATATTATAGAATTTCTTAGAAACTGGACAGTTTTATAGTTTTGTAAAATGTTTAAAAATTGTTAAGGGTCTATATAAAAACTTCTACATCAGTGTTTTATTAGTTTCTGAATTCTGTAACGTGGTTAGAAAGCTTTCAAAATCCTGTTATATGTTTCAAAAGAATCTAAAATTTATCAAGTTTTCCCAAAATCTGTTAAGATTTTTTGCAATTCCTTGAAATCCTGGAAGCTCCAAAATGTATAAAATTCCTTCAAATTTTGTGAATCCCTTCAAATTCTATCTACTCGAAGTTTCGAACGTTCAAGTGAACAAAACATTTTTTCTGGACTGAAACTTGTCTGGAAAAATTGATTCAACTACGAGAAACAGAATTATCATGAACTTTCTTATAATTAGATTACTTTCTTCGTAAATAAACCTACATGTCAGAGTAACTTTGAGTTCATAAAGAATTCAAATAAAAATTTTGTTCAAGCAAGGTTGAAGTCCAAATATCAAAATTGGTATTTTCGAGGAGCTCAAAAATCAGAGACTCTGTTGACATTATAAAATTCTAAAAAAGATTATTTTTTGGCAAATTGATTACTACATGCTACAGAGGGGTTAGTTTCTGGCATTAGTGGTCGGAGCTCAAAAATCAGAGTTGAAATTTTTGTGCAGCACAAATGATTTCCACACGCTAGGGGTGCTTCATTTTGGGAAATTTTGAACTTTTCTTATAAGGGATGATTTTGATACATTAGGATTGCTTTTTGCTTATTGATTTTCAGGGTTTTCAGAAGCCCAAAAAAGCCCAAAAATACAGCAGGATTCAATTCACAAAAAACAAAAATTTTTGAAAGGGTTTGATTTTTGAACTTAAGGGTTATTTTAATATGGTTGGTCTTTGCGGATTTCCAAAGCTCAAAAAAGCTCAAAATTGTGGTGAGATTGAATTTTTATTATTTTTGTATTTGAGATACTGGAGGTGGCAAGTTGATGTAAACTAGCACCTCCACAAAAAAATTGATTTTTTGAAAAAAGGAAAGGAGGCTGAAAATTTTTATTGGTCCCCAAAATACTAAGCTATGAAGAATGCTGAAATTTGATTTTAGAAGTATTAGCTTAATGGACCTGTCGTAATCTGGACCTCAATGGACTGTTGTTAGGTTTTTAATCATTGAAACTGTAGCATTTAGCAGCTCCTCTGTACCTACTTTTATGGCGGTCACAAGTTAGGACAAATGCTCTAATTTAAATGCAAATCTTTTACTATTCTTCAAGCTAAAAGAACCCTGACTATCTCAACTGTTTTTATCTGGCCTGTGTCAAGATTCTAGTTTATTGTGGCTTTTTCCCAGAATCTATAATGTCAACCGAAGAAGTGTCCAAATGCCTCCACTAACTAATTTTAACCAATGAAAATGTACCTCGAAACCCTCTCCACTGTAGAATTGTGAGTACTCGAAGAGTTTATGAACAGCCCTAGACGTTTACGGTTTTCGTAGCTATAGCCATAAAAAACCCATTCGTGTGCCACATCTGTTTAGCATTAGGCTTGACACTCAGTGCACGCAGAAGATTTGAGTTCTCCGGTACACAGTGGGGCAAAATGACGAAAAAATGTTCAAAATACGATTCCGGCTACAATTTTGAACCGATTACAAATTTTTTTTTCTTAATTAAAGCTCACTAAATTCTTAAGAGTTTCCTTGCGGCCGATTCAAAAAAAAAATTGTTTACTTTATTTATACACAAAGTTGACACAATCGTAAAATTTAAGATATTGTTACTATAATAACACGCAATTAATTTAAAATGATTGATATTAGTGTTCAATCAATGAATAAACATCCGTAAAATATAACGTAATAGTTTTTTATAAATTGATAAATTGTTATTAACAATTGTACTGTTATAAACAATGGTAGGTGATTTTTGAGTGGTTTTGGATACTTTTTGAGCGATTTTCGTTCTTAATTCAATTTAAAGTAACATAAAAACATATGAAGACAAAACGGAGTATATAGCTTATTGTCATAAACAAATTTTATAAACAAATGCGCAGTTTGAGCAAGTTTTGATGTTTGAGATACTTGTTTTTCAAAAATGCTTTGTTTGACTTCGGAGTTATGTTGCAATAAACTATGTTGCAATTTCATGACAATTTTGTGATTGTTATAAGCAAATTTTATAAACAAATGCACTGTTTGAGCAATTTTTGAGAGTTTCAGTTACTTTTTTTAAACATACTTTGTAAGTATTCCTAGTGATACTTTCGTAAACTATATTGTTATTCCATGACAAATGTCATTGTCATAAACAAATTTTATGAACAAATGCGCAGTTTGAGCAATTTTTGAGTGTTTGAGGTACTTTTTTATGAAAAGTGCTTCGTTTGACGTGGCAGTGATGTTTAAATGAACTATATTGTCATTTCATAACAATTTTGTGATTGTTATAAACAAATTTCATACAGAAATGCATAGTTTGAACAATTTTCAAGAGTTTCAGTTACTTTTTTTTTTAAACGTACTTTGTTAGTCTTGCTAGTGATACTTTTGTTGATTATATTGTCGTTTCATGACAAATTTGATTGTTATAAACAAATTTTCATAAATAAGTGTGCAGTTTGAGCAATTTTTGAGTGTTTGAGGTACTTTTTTCTTAAACGTGCTTTGTTGGGCTTACCAGTATTACGAGTACATTAATGCAGTTTGGTGTTATTATAGGATTAATATCAAAAGTATCTTAGATTTTTTTAACGTTTGGAAGAAAAGTAACTGAAACTCTTGAAAATCGCTCAAACTCTGAATTTGTTTATAAAATTTGTTTATAACAATCACAAAATTGTCATGAAATGACAACACAGTTTATTGAAACATCACTGCCACGTCAAACAAAGCACCTTTCAGAAAAAAGTACCTCAAACTTTCAAAAATTAATCAAACTGCGCATTTTTTTATAAAATTTATTTATAACAATGCCATTTGTCATGAAACGATAATATAGTTTCACTATCACTGAAGAGACTAACAAAGTACGTTAAAAAAATGTAACTGAAACTCTCAAAAATTGCTCAAACTGTGCAGTTGTTTATAAAATTTGTTTATAACAATAAGAAATATTTACCGTTTTGTCTTCATATATTCTAATGTTACTTTATATTGGATTAAAAACGAAAATCGCTTAATAAATATCAAAACCACTTAAAAACCACCTACCATTGTTTATAACAATACAATTGTTAATAACAATTTATGAATTTTTATTAAACTATTAGGTTATGTTTCACGAATGATTATCCATTGATTGAACACTAATTTCAATCATTTTGAATTAAATGCGTGTTAGTATAGTAACAATATCTCAAATTTTACGGTTTTTGCTAACTTTGTGTATAAATAAAGTTAAAAATATATTTTTTTTTTCGAAAATGGACCTCAAGGAAACTCTTAAGAATTGAGTGAGCTCTAATTAAGGAAGAAAATGTTTAATCGGTTCAAAATTGTAGTTGGAATCGTATCTTGAATATTTTTTCGTCATTTTGCCCCACTGTGCGGTGCCTGCGTGTTTTTCTTATAGGAGTACGGCTTCTTGAGATTTTTCCGTAGACATATACTGCAGGAAAATTAAAATTTTCAATTTTAAGGAGAAAGGGTCTTCGAAAAAGTAATTTTCTATCGTCAGTTAGCTCGAAACCGTTGTGTAGTGCAAAGTGAGTGTCTTGTACCTTTCATAGCTTCTATTCCATTTTTTCGGATCTAGCAAAAAATTGCAGAAGACATTTCAACAGATTAATGCGTTTTAAGGTATGTATTATCAAACTTTTTACTTGACTTCAAATTGTTATTCACTGCTTGATAATTGTTATCAAATTCGAATGCTTTCTTAAATGTTTTAGTTTGAAATAATCTACATTGAACCACCGGATCGTTGATTTTTGGAACTTATATCCTTATAGAAAATTCTATATGATGCTTCTCTCATTAAATGGATTTAAAATATATTTTAGAGGGATTATTTAGCATAGACAATTTTTACCATAAAATATTTCTTATTGTTAATAACAAATATTATAAACAAATTTCTAAATTCATTTTTTAAAATTTTGTAATGGTTTATGAACAGCTCTTTCCAATGTATGAATACAAAAAATTTCCAAGAATGTACTTTTAACACAATTGAGCTAAGCAGCGAACGGAGAATAGCGCATTTTTCGGACATATCATGAGATCCAAAAATCCAGCCCCTCCACTTACAACTTCATACAGTGTACAATCGACGCGGCTGTCGTGTTCATGTTGAATACACAGGGTGTCTACTTTGCGGGAATTTAAGGAAATATTTTTCACGCTTGCAACTTTTGTTAAATCTCTCGAAATCTTTTGAATTATTTTCAAGTCCACCCTTCAAAAAGAAACTTCAAAATCCCGTCAAATCCCTGGTAATTCCTTAAAATCACTTAAACTCTTAGAAATCCTTTAAAATTTCTTGAAAATCCCTAAACTCTTCTGAATTTTTTTTTTAAATCCCTTCAACTTATTTTAAATCATTAAAAATCTTTCAAAATTTCTCGAAAGCTATAATCGATTGAAATCTCTCAAAATCCTTCAAAGTTTCTTTAAATCTCTTTTTCTATTCTTTGGAATTACCCAAAAAATCTTGAAATCCTCTCAAATCTTTTCTAAATCTCTTAAAATTTCTTCAAATCATTTGAAATCCTCTAAAGTCTTTAGAAACCTCCTGAAAATTTTTTTGTTCATTTAAAATTTTTTTAAATCTCTTGAAATCTTCTGAAATCTCTTGACACTGTTTAAAATTCTTTAAATCTTTTTACTTCTTTTATAATATTTTTAAATTTCTTTATATCACATCAAACTCTTTAAATCTCTTGTAAATCCTGAAACTGTTTCTACTTCTTTAAAAATCCCTTGAAATTAGTTAAGGAATTACACCACCCTGGCGCTCGAAAAAATGGGTATGAAAATAAACATTTGTTTTCGACGCAGTTATTGAGTATATAAAATAATTGTTATTTTGCACATATACATAGTAGTTTCATAAATAATTCGAAATAACAATGAATGAAAAAATTGATTTTTCTCGAAACTAGTTTTTTCAAACTGGTGTACACGATATCTCAAGATCTACTCAATCGATTTTGTTAAAATTTACATCACGTATTCTTTATAATATTAGCTATCGCGTGACTAAGGATTTTCGTGATTGGATGCCATGTTCATAAGTTATAAATTTTTTGTACTCAAAATTTCGATAAAAATTAGAGATTTTTTTTCAAAAGTAGTTTCGAGAAAAGCGCATATTTCCTTCATTTTTTTATATTTTTTATTCCTCAATATTCCAGGTTATTCATAAAAATACTATGTATATGTATAAAATAAGAATTATATTATATATTTTATAACTGCGTCAAATAATAAAGATTATTTTCATACCTATTTCCACTTGAAATCTTTTGAAATCTTGTAAAATTTCTTGAAAATCATTAAATTTTTCTGCATTATTTTGAAATCCCTTCAAATCACTTATAGTATCTTGAAATCCTTCAAATCTCTTTAAATGCCTGATTAAAAATGCCTTGAAATCTTACAAAAATCCTGAAACTCCTATGGAACCTATTTCTCACCATTTTTATTTTTTTTTAAATTACCCTTTTATCTTTGTTAATGACAATAGATACTGTGATCACTGATGTCATTTTTTTTCACGCATTCTTTCCAACTCAAATGTGCCACTTTTTTCTTACTTGAAATTGAAACTCTTCAAAATTATGAAAAAACGAGGAAAATATAGTTTTTAGATAAATTCTAATATTGGAATGGAGCAAATTACGCATGTCGCATCCCATTATGCATTGTATGATGATTCTATCGTAAGAGGGACTCTATATTTGTAAGCGTGAAAAATGCGGGAATTGTCCGGGAGTTTCGTGGGCAAAATTTAGTAGACACCTTAATACACGAACTCGACCGCTGCGTCAGTGTATTGGTGAGTGGAGGGGCTGGATTTCGGTGCTCATTTCTCGATTCTACGTTTTTCGTAGCTATTTCAAACGTTCGCCCTGAAAAATCTTGCCTTGCTCCATTACGTCCCTTTCCTCGCGACATGTCACATATGTTAACAGTTACTATTTTTATAAAAAATTTTGTTGTTTTTCTCTTTGAGAAAATGTAGAATTTGTTTTGAAGAGATTATTTAAAATAGAAATTGAGGGGCCGAATGCAATAACAACGTTTACAATTTTCTCATGCGAAAATGCAATCCCCTCGAGGCTTTCGAAAACATTTTTGAATTTTAATTTTTGAATACTATATCTACAAACGAAATTTCATTGCACATCTATTTTCTTGTAGGCGAAAAGTTGTAGTTTTTTTAGTTGTCAAATTAAAGCCAAAAAACTGACTTTTTTTGAAAAATCTATTTGAATCCGCATTTTTCTCGCCAGAAGTTTTTTCTTACAAACAATTTTAACCGAAGGACACCCTAAACGCATTGCTTGAAAATTTCAATAAAAAAGTCCAAACAGTGATGAACCGAGCACGAGTTTTGTTTTCGGTTGTCTGGGACATGATTGAGGAAAATGAATTATTTTTCGAATCGGTTATATTTTTTGTTATAAACAATAAAAGTATTCAATGATAAGAATTTTCTATTTTAAATAATCTCTTCAACCAATTGAGAGTTCAAGAAAATATTCATCTTTTGAAATCCTTTGAAAATCCTGAAACTTTTTGAAATTCCTCAATAATCCCTTAATATTCCTCGGACAACCATAAGATTATATACATATAGGTATGAGATGCGAAGAAAGTGATCATAACAAAATTTATAATGATATTTAAGAATTGTGTGCGGGATCATACTTAAAAATTTTAATTAAAAAGGTAATAAATATTATGTTCAAAGTCAGCAATATGTTTAACTGCCGCTTTTGTGATACTCATCCAACTCAACCTCGAAATTGGAAACAACATTTACAACATCATAAACTTCACAGAAATTTAGGCCAAGATTTCAATGGCGGATACAATGGCTGCAGAAGAAATTTCAATAAAGTATCTGAATTACGAATGCACATTATTAGGCTGCAGGATGTAAAGGTTCAGAAAATGATGTCTCAAAAAGTAGCATTTTCTGGAAACAAAAATGGGAAGTTTTTATGTACAGTGGATGAAAAAGTTACCGAAACTGTTACATTAACTTAAGAAAATAATTAGAATGTTCCTTATCAACATGATGAAAATATGCCTGACGAAGCTCCAGTACTCGAGTCGGACAGCAGTATCGATAATGATAATTTTGAAATCGAAGAAGATTTAAGTAATTGAGGAAGCTTTGCAACATGATCCGTTTTTCAAGCACAATAAAAAACTTGATACGAAATACAAACGAAAAAATTAATACGAGAATCAAAATTCATATGTTAAGCCCCGGCAAATAAAAATCAACACTGTAAAAGGTAAACCCACGTTCTTCTACTATGTCCCTATTGGCAAGACGACTCAACGCGCACTGAAAAATAAATCTTAACAAGATTGGTGGATTATACAAGAATAATCTGGACCAGGTGTATTGAATGATTTTACTGACAGTACTGTATTTTTAGAAAACGAATTTTTTTAACTGAATCCGGAAGCTGTTAAAATAATTTTGTATCGAGACAGTTTCGGAATAGTAAGTTTAATTGGGCCAGCAAGAACGAAGCACAAAATCATCGCGGTATACAAAAGTGCAGGAAATTCACCTGATTATACTCGTACGCACATTAATATCATTCAGTTAGTAGCGCTGTGCAAGGAAAAACAATTTAATCATGAAAAAGTATATGGTACTATTGTTAGAGATTTGAAAATACTTCAGGATGTAACAGTAAAAGTGGATAATAAATTCATAAAGGGAGGTTCAGTTTTCATTGTTGGGGACAATCTTGGTAGTCATTCATTGGGGGGTTTCGTAGAGTATTTCAGTCGACTCAGTCATATACTACTGTGGGCAAAAAATAGTAAGACTTTTTAATTTAAATTTCGCGCGGAAACCCATTCGTCAAAATATTT
>JAUMHM010087367.1:0-10394 GCA_032362435.1 Melikaiella ostensackeni | reverse complement strand
GATGAATTTTCATTCAGTAGTTAAATATTGAATCAAGAATACGAATTCTCAATTAAAAATGTAATAGTTGATATTTCAACAAAAAAAGATTTTAATTTCAAATAAAAAGTAGTTGAATATAACCAAAATACACGCATTTTCAACACAATAGTTAATTCTCAAGGAAATAGATGAAATTTCAACCAACAGAGGCGAATTCTGAATGAAAAATGTAATAGTTGATATATTAAACAAAAAAATATTAATTTTCAACATAACAGTGGGATTCAAATCAAACAGATGAATTTGAAACCAAATAGTTGAATTTTCGACCAAAAACATAAATTTTCAACCAAGTAGTTGAATTTTCAATCAAAAAATACCTAAAAAGATTTTAATTTCAATTAAAAGATACTTTAATTCAACCAAAAGAGACAAATTTACATCAAAATATTTGAACCCTCAACCAGAACAGATTAATATTCAAACCATTCAAACAAACTGTTGAATTTTTAACCGAAAAAGATGAAATGATTACCATAAGAGATGAATTTTCAGACCAAAAAGACGAGTTTCCAAACAAAAAAGAATTTTTAGTCAAGAAAGGAAACAAATCTCAACCAAATCATGAAATTTTTAACCTAAAAATATGAATCTTCAACAAAGAAGTTAGTTTTCAACCAAATAATAAAAATTTTAATGAAAAAAAATTAATTCTCAACCAAAAATATAATAGTAGACTTTTCAACCAAAAATTTCAAGCAAACTGCGTATGTGAAAAAACTGTTTTCTTCATAATATTGTTACTTTCGTGAATAATAATTTTTTTAATTTTTGTTTTTTCACACTGTAATCTTTTTGAGCTAAGATTAAAAATTTTTTTGAACATCTGTGAGCTTTCATCTCATAAAAATACATTAGAAAAAAATTTTTAGTTTAAGGAAACAGAAACAGAAAACGTAGGTTTTTCAAAAAATCATTTTTATGTTTTTTAAATCATTTCTTTCTATCTTACATACTTAGAAAAATACATTTAAACAAATTAAAACATGAGTACTTTTCAATTTTGTTGTGCATCTATTTTTCAATCTTTGATCTTTTCGCATTTTCTTCCAATGTATTTTTATCAGTAGAAAGTGCTGAAATGTTCAACAATTAATCCAAAGCTAGCTAAAAAAAAATTTTAGAAGCTAAAAATGATCCATATGAAGTATAAAGTTTTAAATAATGAATGGAATCACTTTTTAATCCCTTTTTTTCTAAAATTGAACCACTGAACCGCTGTGATCCGTGAAATCAGTCTTTTCTCTCTATTTTTTTGCAAAATTGGGTTAATTAAACTATAAGGCTTTATAAGCTTCCCTGGTGCTATGAAAAAGTTTAAAGTCCTTTTTATTTTATGGGTCTAAAAGAGCCAATAATTAATGTGTTTTTTAATAAAGTACATGAAAATGCTGATTTTTTTTTGGGATCTCCCCAAGCCAGAATCAGTGAAAATATTATTAATTCAATTAGTAAATGAGTGTTCGGCTCACGAAATAATAATTATCTTAGTTATAGAAAGCCAGGCATTTAAACGAAGATTTGAACAAAAATAGATAATATTTGACCCAGTTTTTTCATTGAAAAAACATTTATGAAGAACATTATCTTTCTGCATTTGCGTATGCTATCTCATGACTGATATTATCACCGGTAATTATTATTTTACTAGCATCACCAAATTTTATATGTGTATATTTTATGTGTGTATTTAAATACAAACGCAAAATGATAAATAAATTAATACGAAATTATTAAGAACCTGTTCATGAATTACATCATCCAATTTTGTATGCTCCTTCATTCTTCTCTAACAAATTCCAGTCTAGCCAAGGGGTTAATCATTTGAAACTAGATTACTTCTCTAGAAATCCTTTGAAATCTCCGGAAGTCGTACAAAATTCTTTGAAAACCCTTGAAATTTTTTTAATGTATTGAAATTCTATGGAATCATTTAGAATAACTTCAGATCTTTGAAAACTTTCAAGAAATTTTCAATTTCTTTATATCACTTGAAATTGTTCAATCCCTTAAAATTTGTAAAATGTCTTGAAATTCTTTGAAATCTTTTGAAAAAAGTTAAAATCTCTGAAATTCTTTCAAACTTTTTCAATTTTTTTATATCCCTTGAAACTGTTGATATCCCTTGAAATCTCATTCTCTAGACTTTGGTTCTCTAAAAATCCCTTGAAGTCTCATGAAATCCTAAAAAAGTCTTTGAAAACCCTTGAAATTTTTTTAATTTCTTGAAAATCTTTGAAGTCATTCAAAATAACTTAAGATCATCAAAATCTTTTGAAATTTTTTGGATTGCTTTATATCACTTCAAATTCTTGAAACTCCTTTAAAATTTGTTAAGTGTCTTGAAATTCTTTGGAATCTTTCAAAACAACTTAAAATCTTTAAAATCCTTTCAAAGTTTGTCAATTCCTTTATATCCCCTGAAATTGTTGAAATCTGTAAAAATCCTTCGAAATAAAATTTAATTTATTCTCTAAAGTTCTCTAGAAATTCGTTAGAATCCCTTAAAATCCTTTGAGATCCTTGGAGATTCAATGAAATTATTTGAAATTTGTGAAATTCCAAGTTTCAAGTTTGTTTTTCAAGTTTTTTTTCAAGTTTCAAGTTTCAAGAGATTTTAAGGTATTTACCTTAAAATCTCTCGAAACTTAGGCTTTGAAATCAATAGGTATCCCTTGAAATCTCATTCTCTAGAATTTGGTTCTCTAGAAATCCCTTGAAGTCTCACGAAATCCTAAAAAAGTCTTTGAAAACCCTTGAAATTTTTTTAATTTCTTGAAAATCTTTGAAGTCATTCAAAATAGCTCAAGTTCATCAAAACCTTATGAAATTTTTTTGATTCCTTCATATCACTTAAAGTTCTTAAAATCCATTCAAAATTTGTTAAATGTCTTGAAATTCTTTGGAATCTTTTAAAACAACTTAAAATCTTTAAAATCCTTTCAAAGTTTGTCAATTCCTTCATATCCCTTGAAATTGTTGAAATCTGTAAAAATCCTTTGAAATAAAATTTAATTCATTCTCTAAAGTTGTCTAGAAATTCGTTGGAATCCCTCAAATCCCTTGAAATCCTTGGAGAGGCAATGAAATTCTCTGAAATTTGTGAAATTCCTTGAAATACTTTGAAATATCTTGAAACTTTTGTTTTGGAATAAATAGGTTTCCCTTAGAATCTCATTCTATAAAATTTGCTTTTCTAGAAATACCTTGAAATTTTCGAAAATCCTACAAAATCCTTTGAAAACCCTTCAAATTTTTTTAATGTCTTAAAATTCCTTGAAATCATTTTGGGTAATTTGATATCTTTAAAATGTTTTGAAATTTTTTTGATTTCTTTATATCACTTAAAGTTCTAGAAATTCCTTGAAATTTTTTTAATGACTTGAAATTCTTTGGAATCTTAAAATAACTTAAGGCCTTTAAAATCCTTTCAATTTTTTTTAAATTCCTTCACATCCCTCGAAATTCTTGAAATCTGTGAAAATTCTTTGAATTAAAATTTAATTTACTCTCTGAAGTTTTCTAGAAATTCGTTAAGATCCCTTAAAATCCCTTGAAATCCTTGGAGATTCAATAAAATCCTTTGAATCTTGTGAAATTCCTTGAAATACATTAAAATATCTTCAAACTTTTGCTTTGGAATTAATAGGTATCCTTTGAAATGTCATTCTCTAAAATTCAGTTCTCTAGAAATACCTGGAAATCTTCGGAAATCCTAAAAAATTCTTTGAAATTATTTGAGATAATTTAAGATCTTTCGAAATTTTTTAAATTTCTTTATATCACTTAAAATTGTTGAAATCCCTTGAAATTTGTTAAATGTCTTAAAATTCTTTGGAGTCTTTTAAAACAACTTAAAATCTTTCAAATCCTTTCAGATTTTTTTAATTCCTCCATATCCCTTGAAATTGTTGAAATATGTCAAAATCCTTTGAAATTAATTTTAATTTATTCCATGAAGTCCTCTAAAATTTCGTTAAGAGCCCTTCAAATCCATTGAAATCCTTGGAGATTCAATAAAATGCTTTGAAATTTGTGAAATTCCTTGAAATACCTTAAAATATCTTGAAACTTTTCCTTTGGAATTGATGGATATCCCTTATAATCTCATTCTCTAAAATTCAGTTCTCTAGAAAGCCCTGGAAAACTTCGGAAATCCTAAAAAATTCTCTGAAATCATTCAACAAATTTCAAGGGATTTTAACAATTTTAAGTGATACGAAGAAATTAAAAAAATCTCGAAAGATTTTAAAGATCTTAATTTCTCCGTATCACTTAAAATTGTTAAAATCCCTTGAAATTTGTTGAATGTCTTGAAATTCTTTGGAGTCTTTCAAAATAACTTAATCTTTCAAATCCTTTCAAATTTTTTTAATTCCTCCATATCCCTTGAAATTATTGAAATATGTCAAAATCCTTTGAAATGAAATTAAATTTATTCCGTGAAGTCCTCTAAAATTTCGTTAAATGCCCTTAAAAACCCTTGAAATCCTTGGAGATTCAATAAAATGCTTTGAAATTTGTGAAATTCCTTGAAGTACCTCAAAATATCTTGAAACTTTTGCTTTGGAATTGATGGGTATCCCTTGAAATCTCATTCTCTAAAATTCCGTATTCTAGAAATACCTGGAAATCTTCGGAAATCCTAAAAAATTCTCTGAAATCATTAAAAATAACTTGAGATCTTTAAAATCTTCTGAAATTTTTTTAATTTCTTTATATCACTTGAAATTGTTGAAATCCCTTGAAATTTGTTAAATGACTTCAAATTCTTCGGAGTCTTTTAAAACAACTTAATATCTTTAAAAACCTTTCAATTTTCTTTTAATTCCTTCATAACCCTTGAAATTGTTGAAATCTGTCAAAATCCTTTGAAATAAAATTTAATTTATTCTCTAAAGTGCTATAGAAATTAGTTGGAAGACCTTAAATTCCCTTAAAATACTTGGAGATTCAATGAAATGCTTTGAAATTTGTGAAATTCCTTGAAATACATTAAAGTACCTTGAAACTTTTGCTTTGGAATTAATAGGTATCCTTTGAAATCTCATTCTCTAAATTTCAGTTCCCTAGAAATACCTGGAAATCTTCGGAAGTTCTACAAAATCCTTTGAAAACCCTTGAAATTTTTTTAATGTCTTAAAAATCTTTGAAATCATTTAAAATAACTTAGAATCTTCAAAACCCTTCGAAATGTCTTTAATTCCTTCACATCTCTTGAACTTGTTGAATCCCTTAAAATACAATTTAATTCATTTCCTAAACTTCTCTAGAAATTCACTGGAATCCCTTAAAAATCTTTATAAAAGGTAAAAGTTTATTAAAATAAGTATAAATTATTGAAATCCCTTATATGTAAATTAAATTAAACCTATTAATTGAAGTTCTTTTAAAAAACGTTTAAATACCTAGAAATCTTTTTAATCTTGTGAAATTTCTTGAAATACCTCAAAATCTCTTGAAACTTTTTTTATGGAATCAGTGGGAATACCTTAAAATTACATTCTTTAAAATTCAGTTCTCGAGGAATCTCTTGAAATATTCGGAAATCCTACAAAATTCTTTGAAATCCCTTGAAATTTTTTTTTTTTTAATTCTTCGGAATTTTTTAAAATAACTTAGAATCCATTCAAATTTTTGTTATTCCTTTATATCTTGAAATTGTTGAAATCCTGTGAAATAAAATTTAATTCATTCGCTAATATTCTCTAGAAATTCGCGGAAATCCCTTGAAACCCCTTAAAATCTTTGGAAATTTAATACAATCCTTTAAATCTTGTGAAATGCCGTGAAATACTTTCCAATACCTTGAAATCTTTCGAATCGCCAGGAAGTCCTCAAATTTCATTTTATTTATTTTCCACAGCTCTATGGAAATCTCTTAAAATCTTTGGAATCACTTAATATCCCCGGAAATATTTGGAAATCTTTAAAATCCTCTAAAATCCTTTGAAATGTTTATCTCGAGAAATCTCTATGAATTCTAACAGAATCGCTTAAATTCTGTGGAAATTCTCTGAAATTCCTTGAAATTCCTTAAAATTAGTTGAAATCCATTCATGTGTTTGAAATCTTCTAACTCTTTTGCAATTCTGAAAAATGGATAAATCATTCGTTCGTATTTTTCGATATTTTACATCAATCAATATTTTAATATCATTTATTTCTATACTGATTTTCTCATAAATATTTTTCTAGAATTGCGAGAAAATGATAAGAAATTCATTATACATAGGAAAATCATTATAGACCCATACTGAATTTTATGTAATATTTTTTCCCAAGGAAGGATTACAAGGGATTGTAAAAGATTGCATTAGATTGCAAGGAATTGCATGGGATTGCATCGAGATTGCATGGAATTTCACAGGTTTGTATGGAAGTGTGCAAAATTTCATAGAGATCGCTCGAGGTTTTATAGAGATTGCATGGGATTTCAAGAGATTGTGAAAGATTGAATGGGATTGCAAAGGAATTGCATGGGATAGTATGGGATTGCATAAAATTTTATTTACATCGCTCGAAATTTTATAGAGATTGCATGGGATTGCATCAAATTGCATGGGATTACAAGGGATTACAAAGGGTGCATGGAGTTTTACGCAAAAAACCATACCCGCATGAAAAATATACCCGAGCACTTGCGAGATAGATGCAAAGAGCTCTCATTCTTGGGTCGCTCCGTGTCCTTAGCATTCACAAGGGTTTCGCCGGCCCTTCATCGTAATTCCACCGGTGGTAGTTGTTTGACCAATTTTTTAAGTGTGTGTGTGTATGTATGTATGTGAAAGTGAAATAGATAAGTGCCAGATGTGTATCAGTATTAAATTATTAATTTTGAATATTTCATTTCGATATTTTTAATTTTTATAATGTGCTGCAAATTAAAAATGTTTTTTGAGATTTGTGAATATAAAATTGAACTTTTCAATTTTGAAGACATCTGATCAAAGAATATTCACCCTTAAACGTTCCCATATTGTGTGTAAATTTTTTAAAGTTTAGTTTTGAATCTGTCAAATTTCCATTGCCTCAAATATAAAACTTTTCATTTTGAAGAAAGAAAAGAAAATGTTTGATTTTTACCTTTCCAAAGCTATGAATTTTATACTGTAGAATATTGAAGGCTATAAATTTGATGTTGTACAATATTTCAGCCCTTCAAATTAGAAAATTTCCAACTTTAAACGATTTAAATTTAAGAATAGTCCACTTTTAAGTTGTAAAATTGATTCATTTTGAGTTTTCAATTTTTAGTACTGATTTTTTTTATTCATAAAAGTATATTTTGATACAATCAATTTCCGCCTCTGAAAATTTAAATCGGCTAAATAAAACCGAAGATATGAAATTCAAAAAAAAAAAAAATTACCCAAAATTTTAAAAAGTTTAATTTCTAACCAAGTAGTAGAATTTTCAATCAAAAAAGAGGAATTCTCAACGAATTATGTAATAGTTAATATTTCACACAAAAAAGATATTAATTTTATATGAAAAAAAAGTTGAATTCAACCGAAAAGACGAATTTTCAGCAAAATTAATGCATCCTCAACAAAAACAGAATTATTTTCAAACAAACGGTTTAGCTTTCAAACCAAAAAACAAATTTTTTGCCAAAAAGTTTAATTTTCAGACCGAAAATAGGAATTTTTAACAAAAAAGTTAATTTTGAATTAAATAATTGAATTTTTAATTGAAATCATGAATATCACACCAAAAAAATGAATTTTTAACAAAGCAGTTCAACTTTGAACCGAGTCGTTCTCTTTTCAGCCAAAAAAATGAATTTTTTAACCAAGAAGATTAATTTTCTTCCGAAAAAGACTGCTTACGAGATAAATGTTTACACATTAAAATTGTTTAAACTATTAGAAAAATATGTTATTTAAAAATACATTGGTTTTTTACTCATTCTAAAACTCGTCTGATATATAAAATGCCATCTTTTTGCGATTTTCGCTTAAAATCATTCGTTCAAATAATGAAAAATGTTTTGAAAATTGATAAAATTGTTTCAAAAGATACTAAAAATATATGGCACATTGATTAGTGATCTCGTGAAAAAAATGGTCAGAAAAGTTTAATAAACTTTAATATTTCGACGTTTCAATATAAGATTATTCTATTTTATACATAATTTCAATTCAAAGTTGTTTAATTTGAAACAATTTCAGTATGAAATCATTTATTTTCAAGAGTTTCGAGCTGACAGACGATCAATAGATCTCAAATTTAAAGATTTAAAAAGGGGAAAATCATACAAGTTTTATAATATTTGAAATCATTCTGACTTTTTTATATAATAATATAAGATAATTCGAACACAGAAATGAATTCGGACGCTCGTTCCAAAATACATTTTTTTCAGTTAAATACTCGCTTCCTTTTGTCTAAAATTCCTGTGATAAATTTCTCTCTTAAAAGAAAAAAAACTTATTCCATGCTTCATTAAATTAATTAATCATGTTTTAATTTATTATTAATTATGATTATTTTTACAATTGAAAATTATTTCGTCCTTAAACACAAGAGTCTACACGCCTTCTTAGCTCGCGATTATTAATGTATGTACAATAATAATTAATATTGATAATAATAAAAGCCATTAGATAGCAGTACATAAAGATAACGTTTCTTTTAATAGACATTATTTCGATGAAGCACGTGGACAGAATAATATCTATTTTCGTCCAAATCTTCGTCCAGATGCCTGCCTTTTTACAATTAGAATTTTTCATTTAATAGTTTATTGATAATTCATATTATTATACATTATTTTATTCCATTTTTCGAAGAAAAAAATAATTTAACATATTACACATTACAAAATATTAATGTTACCTATAACATTGGATAATAAAAAACGCAAAATAGATTTTTATTACATTCGTAATATATTTTAATAGCGTTTTCTATGATAAAAATAAAAACTACTTGTTCTCTATGGAACTATAACTCGTTTTTTCAGCAGAATCAACTTCTAACATGTTGCCAATATTTATTGCTATGCTTATTTCGTAAGATTCCCCCCCACCCCTTCCTTCTTACGTAAGATTTTATGCTCTTACTCAATATATCAACAATATACCAATTATTTTCACTGTAAACAAGATTTCAAAAGATTTCAAGGGATTTCAAAAGATTTGACATATTTCCAGTGATTTGAAAGGATTTCAAGAGATTTCAAAGGATTTTAAGGTATTTCAAAGGACTACAATGAATTTCAAAATTTTAACC
Organism: Melikaiella ostensackeni; assembly: GCA_032362435.1. Classification (NCBI taxonomy): domain Eukaryota; kingdom Metazoa; phylum Arthropoda; class Insecta; order Hymenoptera; family Cynipidae; genus Melikaiella; species Melikaiella ostensackeni. The sequence continues at coordinate 1,115 of JAUMHM010087367.1, read as the reverse complement.
AATTCAATGAATGTTTCAAAGATTTTCAGGGATTTTATGAGATTTTAAGAGATTACGAAAGTTTTAGGGTATTCCGAACCATTCCAAAGGATTTCGGGAGCTGAAGATTTCAAGAATTTGAAAAAAACTTTAAAGGATTTTAAGAGATACCAAAGTATTTTCACGAATTTAGAAGGATTTCAGGGGATTTTAATTTTCATTTCGAAGATTTGAAGGGATTACGAAATACTTCACGGAATTTCTAAGATTTCAACCGATTTTTAGAGATTTTGAGGGATTTCCACGGATTTTAAAGGATTATATAGGATTTTGAAGATTTCAAGCGATTTTTCGAAATCTAATTAAAATTCCCTGACATCCTTCCAAATCCCCCGAAACCCTTAATAATCCTTTGCAATCCTCTAACTTCTTTCCAAATTTTTCGAAATCTTTCAAGATCTAAAGTCCTTTGTGATCCGCGGAAATCGTTCTTAATTTCTTAAAATCCCTCGAACTCCCTGAAAATCCCGTAAAATCACTTGGAATCTGATTAAACTCCTTGAAGTCCCCTAAAATCTTATGAAATCTATTAGATCATTGAGATTCTCTCTGAAATTGAACTAAGTAATTTCTTAAAATTCTTGAAATCATTCAAAATCCTTTGGAGTTGTTTGAAATACTACCCTAAAACTTTTTTGATCGCATGAAATCTCATCAAATTTCTAAAAAGCTTTGGAAATCTTCTTAAATTCCATAAAATGTTGTCATTTTTTGAAACGCTTTATAGTCCTTTGAAATACCTCAAAATCCCCTGAAATCTGCTAAAATCCTTTCGAGTTACTAAAAACGTTTCCAATCTTTTGAAATGCCATGAAATCTATTGAAATCTTATGAAATTACTTCAAATCTCTTCCAATCTTCGAAATCCAATTAAAATCCTCTGACATCCTTCAAAAATCCTACAAATACTTTAATATCTCTTGAAATCCGTTAAAATCCCTTGAAATCTCTTGATATCTTTTGTAATCCACGGAAATCATTCTTGATTCCTTAAAATCCCTAAAAATATGTCTAAATCCTTCAGTATCTAGAAATGCCACAAAATCTTAGGAAATCTGAATTAACTCCTTGACGTT